>JAXIVJ010001961.1:97500-121404 GCA_036785665.1 Chirona hameri | reverse complement strand
GAGGAAGTGTCAAGATGCCGCTGCGCAGCAAAACCAAGAACTTTGTCATTGGATTACCCAGTGATCTGCCTGTCAACCAGCTACCAACAAATCAAGATGTTGTTAACTATGTCAGACTTCTGCTTGGCGATAAAATGGGCGTCTTGCGTGCCAAAGATTTATCCGACGGTATTTTCAAGAATGTAGCTAAGAAGGTGATTAGTATGTGGGTTGAAGAGGGAATCCCGGTGATACTATTTAAAAATGTCCAGCGGAAAGTCGCAGAATGCTATAAGAAGTTTCAGGCAGTCAACAAGGCCATGAAGAAGAGTCGCGAAGGCAAGAGCTTGAGGGCAAGGAAGCGCGAGGATTTCTTCAAGAAACTATTTGTCATTGCTCTGTGCAAGTGCAGGATTTTGTCCAGATGCAGATGCTCTTTGGAGAAAAGAGTGCCGGAGGCTGAAAGAAGCTTCCTGCGGGACCAGCGAGGATTCTGAAAAATGGTTATCGGCTCCTTCGATCGTCAAGAAACGACGGAAAACGACGTCTCGCATGTTGGCACTGGCACGAAATCAGGGACAGTTGCTACGAGCGCTTCCTGGCACAGACTCTGTCAAGTCCGGCGGCGAGGCCGCCCCGTCTGGAGTAACCAGTCCACCTGGCAGCCGCCAACCGACCAGCTCTACCTGGGCCTCGTTTCATAAAGCGGCGTAACCTACGAACCTACGCAGTTGACGCCGATTTTGGCGTAGCCTACGCCAATTCCGTTTCATAAAGAAAAAAAACGGCGTAAGCTACGCCATTGAAACTACGCCGCTTCATTTACGTCAAAGCACCGAATTGTTCGTAAGTTACGGAATTGGCGTTTCATAAAAGGGCGTAGCTTACGCCAAATAATATTTCAGGGCCTTGATTTTCGGTAAAAAGCAACGCAAGGATTTGTTGCGTTGTTTTAGTGCTCCGATGGCCTTGAAAGCTGTTTTGATTGCATTGCTGGCATATTTTGTGAGCCTGGCGGCGATATTAGAGGCTGGTGTGATGATTTTACATTGAAACTTACTTCAAGAGCATAGCAAGATATTTATGTGAAGCAAGAAACTGAAGTATTAGTTGAATCTCTGAAGAATTTGAGTGTCTCAAATACCATGTGGACCCCCTCATGACATACATGTGTTTGTAATAATTGATGTATAATTCACTGTAGTCTCATATCATTTGTGCAATGTTGTAATAGATGGCAAGCATTGTTTTCAATGAATTAACATGATTTACAAGACTTCTCTGACCAGTAGTAGTGAGCAAGGTGATGGTGTAATGCCGACTGGCAGTTGGGTATCCTACTTATGGTGATTTTTCATGGTTATTTGTATTGTGGTTCTTTTGTACATTAGCCACACTAATAATTTGAATGCCTTGCCTGAGTTGTCAAAACTCACTATAGTAAAACGCACATTTATTTAGTATTTATCATGCAATACCAAGGCGAAACTCACACCAGGATGAGTTTTGCCTGAGTATTTATGCGAGTTGTCATAACTCACAGCAGTAACACTCCAGCCCCTACTAGCAAAACTAACCCTTACTAAGGTAATAATCATGTAATGCTAAGCCCGCCCTAAGGTAAAACTCATGCAAACTAAGGTGTAACTAACCCTTACCAATGTCAATACTCAGGAAATGCTAATGCAAGCCAAGCCTGGGGTTAGTTTTATTTCTCTGGCATTACCAATGCTAATACTAATATGATTACTAATGCAATACTAATGACCGTCACACATTGGGCATTACAGCAGATACTGTGGCGAGACATAGATGTGTTGACGCTGCAATCTTCCCCACTGATGCGCACCTTCCCAAATTTTGTCACCATGCATCTATAGGTGCATGATGACCAACATTCCTAAACCTATCCATTACTTTTGTAAAGTGTGGTTGTCAAAGTTGAAAATTCAGGCATCTCATTTCAGTCAGCTAGTGCCTCAATATTTGATTCCAATCATTAGTTATTCATAGATTTAGCCAGTAATAATATATTTAGCCAGAATCATCTATGTCATGTCAAAAATGTTGATGTCATGTCAAAAATCACATCACACAAAACTTATTAAGCCTGTTGTATAGGTATGCTGAATGCTTGCCATTTATTATAGCATATTAAATTGCCTCTTGCAAACGCTAATGTGACCAATGTGACCAGTGAACAGTGACTTCTTCTGGAACAAACAGTATCAGTTGTCTGCAGCTGGTGAGTGAAATTGGGAGGAAAATGTCTGTTCATGCCAAGCTGCAGTTAAGAGCGGATGAAAGCTGAACAAATCTGGATATTGGGAGCAACACTGATGGAAGGCCAATGTAAGATACAGTTGTAGCTATGAGCAAGGCCTTGAAGACAAGTGCCGCCATGGACCTGTGTGTTGAATGAGATCATCATTGAGTTTTCACTGAAGTAAAGCAAATTGTGGAATTTTCTAGACACTTTTTCTGACATCTATACTGACTGCTGATCAATAAAGGCGTCAGTATCTGAGCTTGTGTGTTTTGTTGGCGTGGTTGAACACCTATCAATTTGTTGTCAGTGCACTTCCTGTTAGATAAGCCATCTGTCATCATGACGTGTCATCATGATGTGTCATCATGACTTGTCATCATCTTAGCTTCTCATCTGTGTTATGTGCTGCCGTCTATACACTGGACTGTTTCAAACTAACCACAATTAGATCAGTAAATACACATGATTCATGCCATAGCCCATATGAGTCCGTAATGGATTGGATTCACGTTTCACACATTGCATCATGCAGTGGCGTACCGAGTATCAGGTCATGCAGGTCATGACCTGGTCCTTTGGACCCGAGGCGCCCATGCAAAGCTGGCGCCCCTCCGATCGGTCACGACGGCAGTGAGGACGCTCCCCGGCTAGTAACGTCACTTTTGCGGCCAGTGACGGCGCCACCGGCCAGTGAGGGTGGCGCCTCTCCGGCCCGTGAACGCGTATTATTCATTTTATTGACTAGTAAAGTATTAATTAAATAAGAACAAAAAACGAGAATCACACGAGCTTTTCACTAAACCCACATACGTGCGGGCTTTAAATTATCACACCGGACACGTGGGCTCGATAATGGCAGCTCTAATGGCTTTCGCCTGGGTCCATATTATTTATTTATTTATTTACTCAGAAACGATATTTTAACATTATTTATTTTACAAATATTTTTTACATATTTGTATCATTCCAATTGCAATCCTTGCATTAAAAACAAATGTTTATTATAATGCTTTCAATACACTTCGATTTTTCCAATACCCTTGATTGTTCACGCCATCAACGCAAACTGCGCCGGTGTAAACAACTCCGTCGGCACCTTGGTGAAACGGACTAATTTACGGTGCGTAGCTTTTGATGGCGTAACTCACGCATTTCGTAAGTTACGCCAAAAGCTTTATGAAACGAGGCCCAGATCGTCCAGTACCTGGTCGGCCACTACTCTCTTATGTGGTTCTACATACGAAGCCACAGCAGCTGCGTGTACGGCACCGGGAACGTCCTGCGCAGTCTGGAGCTGCTCAGAAATCTGCCGCAGAACCTGCAAGAGCTCATACAGCCAGTAGTGCAGCGCAACTCTTACTGGGCTCATCCAGAGGCGGTACTGCTGGCAATGGTGGCCGACCAGGACCCACAGGTGCGCGCTCGGGCCGTACAGGCTATCCAGCGGTACCGACAGCAGCTGCACGACCCAGAAGTACGTGAGTACAAACTTGCTGATGTGGACTTCGCAGCCTCTGACCTTACGGATCTGCTGAAATGCAGCACCGTACCGATCACCGAGCCGCCCTCACCATGAGCCTCAGCGATGCGGAGATCGACAGCATCCGGAGCGAGCCGCTGGAGGTGGGCGCCTACCCCGTCCACAAGGTGGCGGTAGAACGAACCGTGAAGGTTGTGACGGAGGCGGCTGGTGCGGTGGTCGGTGAGGAGCAGCGACACGGATACATCTGCAGTCGCCTCCAACACCGACGGCACCTGCCAACTATCGACAGTAAGAAGTCTTTTGAGAGGATGATGACGCTTGGTCATTGACCGAGCAGTAGTATGGCCGAGCTACCATAAACTGTCAGTGTGAGTTCCACTGGCAGTGCAACTGGCGAGTTTCTAGTAATGTTTAATCTGGCCATGTGCGTACTGCGTGTGCGACACATTTTGGTAGAGAAGTACCTACCTCGAAAATAAAGATATCAGATAGTAGACTTACGTGGTGTTTCTTTTTTGGTGCGATTCCGCAGGGTATCCCATACCATTTATCGTGGACCAAATCGAGTACTAAACATATTGATCAATTCGAGTTACACTTGGTAACAACAGAAGAAACCATAGGAGCACCGTGCCCTGTGATTACTGACACACTCTCAACCCTGCCTCAAGGCACAGTTAAAACGGACTCTTCACGTGCTTACATTTTGGTGTTATCTTCCTAGCATTGACTGGATGTGTTAAACATATTCTTTTTTCGGTGTAAATCTGCAACAAATTGGGAACAAATGTGCACGTGTGTTTATTAATCTGATCCATATGTCATATATCCATGGAAAAATGCGACCATAGCCCGCATTTTGTGAATTTAAGAGTGGGAACAAGCAGGCGAAAGCCGGCGACTTCAACGCCAGAAACCAATTTTACTCTGAACTTTGACATCGAGGGGCAGGATGAATTTTGATATATCGGCAGTTTCTCTTGCATAGCTAGTCTTGTGTTGACTATGAGCAAAAGAAAATCATAGGAGCACCATGATCTGTGGCTAGCGACCCACCCTAATATACATATACATATACATATACATATAAATATACATATACATATACATATACATATACATATACATATACATATACATATACATATACATATACATATACATATACATATACATATACATATACATATACATATACATATACATATACATATACATATACATATACATATACATATACATATACATATACATATACATATACATATACATATACATATACATATACATACACATACACATACACATACACATACACATACACATACACATACACATACACATACACATACACATACACATATACATATACATATACATATACATATACATATACATATACATATACATATACATATCTATCTATCTATCTATCTATCTATCTATCTATCTATCTATCTATCTATCTATCTATCTATCTATCTACGTACGTACGTACGTAGATTATATATATATATATATATATATATATATATATATATATATATATATATATATATATATATATATATATATATATATATATATATATATATATATATATATATATATATATATATATATATATATATATATATATATATATATATATATATATATATATATATATATATATATATATATATATATATATATATATATATATATATATATATATATATATATATATATATATATATATATATATATATATATATATATATATATATATATATATATATATATATATATATATATATATATATATATATATATATATATATATATATATATATTATATATATATATATATATATATATATATATATATATATATATATATATATATATATATATATATATATATATATATATATATATATATATATATATATATATATATATATATATATATATGAGTAGTGTCCGTTTTGAACTCGAAACACAGCAAGGTTTTCGTGTCTATCAGCGGTTGAATTCACGTGCCTTTGTGAGCATGGAACATCCGTCCAGGAGAATCCCCGGACCCCGATAATTATTAGTATTTGAGCGGCGTCTGTATTCTGTAGTTCCGAGCTGGGAAAATACATCTGTGTGTAATTCACGTGTCTTTATTCATAGGGAACCTCCATTCCGGAGAAATTCGTTAAATTAGAAGTGCGTTAAATAGCTATAGCTGTGTTGGAGATGGGTTGGTTGGAGTTGGAGATGCGAGTCCAACAAGTCCGACAAGTCCGACAAGTCCGACAAGTCCGACAAGTCCGACAAGTCCGACAAGTCCGACAAGTCCGACAAGTCCGACAAGTCCGACAAGTCCGACAAAAGTCCAAGTCCGACAAGTCCGACAAGTCCGACAAGTCCGACAAGTCCGACAAGTCCGACAAGTCCGACAAGTCCGACAAGTCCGACAAGTCCGACAAGTCCGACAAGTGCAACAAATCCAACAAGTCCGACAAGTCCAGGCCACAAGTCCGACAAGTCCAGGCCACAAGTCCGGCAAGTCCAGGCCACAAGTCCGACAAGTCCCGCAAGTCCAACCAACAAGTAAAAAAGTAAACAAGTTATCCATCTATCAATCAAATCTCCATCCATCTATCGGGATGCAATCTATCGGGATTGCGAATCTATGGGATTGCGACGCGGAGCGAGCACAAGGCGCTAGTCTCCTATATATATATTTGAGTAGTGTCCGTTTTGCACTCGAAACACAGCAAGGTTTTCGTGTCTGTCCACGAATGGAATGCGGGTTAAGCTCGTGCGTTAGTGAGGTGGAGTCTTTCGTCCAGGAGATGGCCGAAAATTTAATCCGAGCCGAGGTCCCGGCCGGCCGTGTGCTACAGAGGAGGGAGGGGTGTTGGTGGAACGGGGTCATGCCGGGCGGAGGGTGATGGGAGAGGAAGGGGTACGAACCAACAATGAATGGCCTCGAAACCCGCTCAAAAAGGCACCGAAACTCCGTCCAGGGCCGCTGCAATTCGGCACGTATCAGTAGCTGCACATACGGCAGCAAAGTTTCCGTGTGTCCGAGGTTGAATTCACGTGCCTTTATGAGCATGGAACCTCCGTCCAGGAGATCCCGGAGAAATATTAATATTTGAGCGGCGTCAGCTGTGTGTGAGATTCGCGCTCGAAAAACAGCCAACAATCTGTTTCTCACGTGCCTTTGTGAGCGGGCAGCCTCCATCCCGGAGAATCACGGAGAAATATTAATATTTGAGCAGCGTCAGCCATCTGTGGGTGATAGACTGGTTGGAGTTCGAGACGGATTGGGGGTGAAGTAAAACAAAAGTAGTCAAAAAAGACAAAAAGTAAAAAAGTAAAGTAAAAAAGTAACAAAAAGTATAAGAAAGTCAAAGTAAAAAAAAGTCGAAAAAGTCGAAAATTAGAAAGAGTCTAAGCCAACTAGTCCAACAAATCCAACAAGTCAACAAGTCCCGCAAGCCCCGCAAGCCCCGCAAGCCCGCCAAGTAAAAACATACAAATATCCATCCATCTATCGGAATTGCGAATCTATGGGATTGTGACGCGGAGCGAGCATAAGGCGCAAGTCCCTCCTATATATCTATTGAGTAGTGTCCGTTTTGCACTCGCAACACAGCAAGGTTTTCGTGTCTGTTCGTGGTTGAATTCACGTGCCTTTGTGAGCATGGAACCTCCGTCCAGGAGATCCCGGAGAAATTTAATATTTCAGCGGCGTCAAATCCGAGCCGAGGTCCCGGCCGACCGTGTGGTACAGTGGCAGGGAGGGGTGTTGGTGGAAGGCAATATTACTTTACTAATAGGTGGAAGATGTCATGTCGGGGGGAAGATGGGAGAGGAGGGGGTGGGTACGAACAAACAATGGCCTCGAAACCCCCTCAAAAAGGCACCGAAACTCCGTCCAGGGCACACATACCGCACCGGCGTCATGACGTCACTTGATGGCTAGGTAGCCTCCGTCCCGGACTTCCCGGGAAAAAAATGAATATTTGAGCGGCGTGTCTGTTCGCGGTTGTTCCAAAGTGTTCAAAAATGTTCCAAAAAGTTGCAGGACCTGCGTCCCGCAGATCCCGAAGAAATATTGATATTTGAGCAGCGTCTGTATTCCCAGGCTGGATAAACGCAGCCAACAATCTGTGTAATTCACGTGCCTTTATGCATAGGGAACCGCCATTCCGGAGAAATTCGCTAAATTACAAGTGCGTTAAATTGCTGTAGCTGTGTCGGAGATGGGTTGGTTGGAGTTGGAGATGGGTGGAAGATGGATTTTTTGGGGGATTTGACAGCGAAGCGAGCGCCGAAGGCGCAAGATGACGCACGTGCTAAATCGATTAGGGAGCGCCGAAGGCGCGAGACTTTAAATAACTAAAAAGTCCAACAAGTCGGGCTGACAAGCCCGGCAAGCCCAGCGAGTCCGGCAAGCCCAGCAAGTCCCGCAAACCCAGCAAGTCCGACGAGTCCAACAAGTCAAAAAAGTCCTTCATACAAATCTCCATCTATCGAGATTGCGAATCTATGGGACTGCGACACGGAGCGAGCACAAGGCGATAGTCTCCTATATATCTATTTGAGTAATATCCGTTTTGCACTCGAATCACAGTTTTCGTCTGTCCGCAGTTGAATTCACGTGCCTTTGTGAGCATGGAACCTCCGTCCCGGAGAAACCATCCCGAAGAAATGTAATATTTCAGCGGCGTCAAATCCGAGCTTAGGTCCCGGCCGGCCGTGTGGTACAGGGGCAGGGAGGGGTGTTGGTGGAAGGGAGTCATGTCGGGGGCGGTGATGCGAGAAGAGGAGGGGGTACGAACCAACAATGGCCTCGAAACCCGCTCAAAAAGGCACCGAATCTCCGTCCAGGGTCGCTGCAACTCGGCACGTATCAGTAACTGTACATACCGCACCGGCGTCATGACGTCACTGAATTCACGTGTCTTTGTGAGCATGGAGTCCAGGAGAATCCCGAGAAATATTAATAGTTGAGCGGCGTCTGTAGTTTCGAGCTGGGGAAACAGCCAACAATCGTGTGCAATTCACGTGCCTTTGTGCATGGGGAACCTCCATTCCGGAGAAATTCGTTAAATTACAAGTGCGTTAAATAGCTATAGCTGTGTCTGAGATGGGTTGGTGGAGTTCGAGATGGATTCGGGGTGAAGTAAAAAAAAGTTCCGTCAAGTCAAACAAATAAAAAAGTCAAAAAAGTAAAATAAGTCAAAAAGTCAAAAAGGTCAGACAAAAAGTCAAAAGTAGAAAAAGTAGAAAAAGTCTAGCCCCGCAAACCCCGCAAGTCCGCCAAGCCCGTCAAGTAAAACAAAAAAGTAGAAAAAGTAAACAAAAAGTAGAAAAAGTTCGCAAGCCCCGGAAGTCCCGCAAGTCGCCCAAGCCCGCCCGCCAAGTAAAAAATACAAATACCCATAAATCTATCGGTATTGCGAATCTATGGGATTGCGACGCGGAGCGAGCAGTACAAAAAGTAAAAAAATCAAAAGTCAAAAAAGTCAAAAAAGAAAGTTAAAAAGTCGAAGTCAAAAAGTATGTCCCATGTCGCCCAAGCCCCGCAAGCCCGCCAAGCCCGCCAAGTAAACAAATACAAATCTCCGTCCATCTATCGGGATTGCGAATCTATGGGATTGCGACGCGCAGCGAGCACAAGGCGCTAATCTCCTATCTATTATACAGGGTGTCCGGAAATTATTTGCCCCTTGTTCATTCGTCTTTAATCCCACCGTGCGCTCACGGAACCGGCGGAATTTTACCGAGACCGCGCCTCAGGCTATCCACAGATGTCGGTTGGTCACGTGACCCACCCCGGTCGCCTGACCTTGACCGTTGTGAGGCGCAAGAGGTCAGTCTCCGGCAGGCGCCACTCGCACGCGCAGGCGGTGTCTGCTATGGCGAAAGAACACTCTTTGTCAACGCGTCACCGCGCTGTCGCTATGGTGAAGGCTGGAATGAAGCAGGCAGACGTTGCAAAACAGCTTTCTGTTTCTGTCAGAAGCATTAAGATATGGCTGTCCCGTGACCGCACGGGTGAATCCCTCCGAAGCCGAGCTGGTCGTGGAAGGAAGACGGTGCTGAGCCGGGTGGCGAAAATCGTCTTGGCGAAAGCTGCCTTGAAAAGGCACCAGTCTGTGAGGAAACTGGCGAGGAAATTGGCGAGGAAACTGACTAAGTGCTTGCATTTGAAGTCTCTGAAACTGCGCCGCCAGCCGAAACTGACCGAAGTCTAGAAGCGCAAGCGGCTGGCGTTTGCAAAGGCACGCAAGAACTGGACGATCCTGCAATGGCGACGTGTGTTGTTTTCTGATGAGTCGCCATTCGAGCTGCTTCAGGCGCCAAACCGCCAGAACGACCGAGTTACGCCCACAGCAGCCGTGAAGTCCCCGTCATCGAGACGGTAAAGCAGCCGCTCAAGATCATGGTTTGGGGGATGATGAGCTACTGCGGGCTGTCGGAGCTTCACGTCATCCTCGAGGCCAGACTGTGACGGCAGAATACTACGTCGAGAGTATTCTCAAGGAGACGGCGGCATCAGCTATGCAGCGGAAGAAGCAGAAAGGGTCGCCAACGACCGTGAAACTTCTGCCGAAGATGTCGGAGGTCATCTTTCAGCAAGATGGAGCTCCAGCTCACAGCGCTGCCAGAACTCGGAAGTGGTGCCAAAGCCATCTTCCCGCCTTCTGGGAGAAAGGTGTATGGCCAGGCAACAGTCCAGACCTGTCACCAATTGAAAACCTCTGGGGAATCATGAAGGACGAGCTCAGCAAGATGGAACCAGCGACCTGTGAGGACGGACTCGTCAGGAACCTGCGGAAGATGTGGCTGAGCATCAGCGCCGAGACGCTGGACAACATGGTCTGCGGGATGCCGGAGCGGATGAGAGAATGTATTAGACAGGGCGGAGGATACATCGGGAAATAAACCATGACCCGGACACTTTTTGTTTATCAGTGAAGCGGCGCTGATGGAGGGGCAAATAATTTCCGGACACTCTGTATATCTATTTGAGTAGTGTCCGTTTTGCACTCGAAACACAGCAAGGTTTTCGTGACTGTCCGCGAATGGAATGCGGGTTAAGCACGTGCGCTAGTGAGGTGGAGTCTTTCGTGCCGATAATTTAATCCGAGCTGAGGTCCCTGCCGGCTGTGTGGTACAGGGGCAGGGAGGGGTGTTGGTGGAAGGGAGTCATGCCGGGTGTGTGTGTGATGGGAGAGGAGGGGGGGGGGGGGGGTATGAACCAACAATGACGTCGAAACCCGCTCAAAAAGGCACCGAAACTCCGTACAGGGCCGCTGCAACTCGGCACGTATCAGTAGCTGCACATACCGCACCGGCGTCATGACGTCACTCATGGCCAGGTAGCCTCCGTTCCAGAGATCCCAGGGAAAATGAATATTTGAGCGGCGTATCTGTTCGCAGTTGTTCCGAAGTGTTCCAAAAAGTTCCAAAGTGAATCACGTACCTTTGTGAGCATGGAACCTCCTTCCCACGGATCCCGGATAAATATTGATATTTGAGCGGCGTCTGTACGTCCACGCTGGATAAACGCAGCCAACAATCTGTGTAATTCACGTGCCTTTGTGCATAGAGAACCTCCATTCCGGAGAAATTCGTTAGATTACAGTTGCGTCAAATTGCTGTGGCTGTGTCGGAGATGGGTTGGTTGGAGTTGGAGATGGGTTGAAGATGGATTTTTGCGATTTGACAGAGCAGCGAGCGCCGAAAGCGCAAGATGACGCACGTGCTAAATCGATTAGCGAGCGCCGAAGGCGCGAGACGTTAAATAACTAAAAAGTTCAACAAGTACGAGCCCAGCAAGCCCCGCAAGCCCCGCAAGCCCAGCAAGTCCGACAAGCCCAGCAAGTCCGGCAAGCCCAGCAAGTCCCGCTAGCCCATCAAGCCCCGCAAGCCCAGCAAGTCCAGCAAGTCCAGCAAGTCCGACAAGTTCAACAAGTCAAAACAGTCCTTCATACAAATCTCCATCCATCTATCGGGATTGCGAATCTATGGGATTGCGACGCGGAGCGAGCACAAGGCGCTAGTATATATCTATTTGAGTAGTGTCCGTTTTGCACTCAAAACACAGCAAGGTTGTCGTGTCTGTCCGCGGTTAAATTCACGTGCCTTTGTGAGCATGGAACCTCGGTCCAGGAGAATCCCCGATATATATTCATATTTGAGCGGCGTCTGTAGTTCCGCGCTGGGAAAACACAGCCAACAAACAATCTGTGTGTAATTCACGTGCCTTTATGCATAGGGAACCTCCATTCTGGAGAAATTCGTTAAATTAGAAGTGCGTTAAATAGCTATAGCTTGTCGGAGATGGGTTGGTTGGAGTTGGAGATGCAAGTCCAACAAGTCCGACAAGTCTGACAAGTCTGACAAGTCTGACAAGTCTGACAAGTCTGACAAGTCTGACAAGTCTGACAAGTCCAACAAGTCCCACAAGTCCCACAAGTCCCACAAGTCCAACCAACAAGTCAAAAAGGTAAACAAAAGTTATCCATCTATCAATCAAATCTCCATCCATCTATCGGGATGCAATCTATCGGGATTGCGAATCTATGGGATTGCGACGCGGAGCGAGCACAAGGCGCTAGTTACTATATGTACAGGATGACATTATTATATTGTATAGTACAAACTATTGCTACACTATTGTAAGTGTTATTGTAAAAACACAAATAAAGACAATACAAATGATGCATTATCAGGTTGAAATGGCAGCAAATACTCATGCCATCATGTATGCAGGGATGTTGCTCACTTGGTGTAGGCGGTGCCAATGTCCAGGCACACTGGCGGCAGCTGCTTCTCCCCAATAAGGCCAATGCCCTCGTATAGAGGCATGGTGGCCAACCTATATTGGAGAAACAATAACGTGTCAGTACCAGCAGGCCAGCAAGCATGGTGGCCAGCCTATATTGGAGAAACAATAACGTGTCAGTACCAGCAGGCCAGCAAGCATGGTGCCCAGCCTATATTGGAGAAACAATAACGTGTCAGTACCAGCTCTACCCAGATGACTTCATCCAGCTACATGAACAAGTACAAAGTAGATAGCTACATGAACAAGTAAAAATTATATGTGTTTACACTAGACGTGAATACTTCTGCTGAGCACTGAGCAGTGGTGTCTGGTGGCTGTCGCGGCTTCTGGCCAACCATTGGATAGCCGCGGGGCCATTCAAAGGAGCATCTGCGATCATCATCGGTACAAGCGTCATCTATAGTAAAGCGTGGCCGCGGCAGAATCGGGTGGAAGCAGTGATGCATTGGCGACAGAACAGGACGGGGATGGAAGTGGTCTTTGTTCGGATTGAAAGTGAAGGTGAACACACCATTATTGGAATGGGAGGGAAACATTGGACAGATGGGATGGACAGGATTTCCTGAGTCGAGAATCGGACAGTGGAAGCCTAATAGCAATAGAGTTGCAAGGCGGATACAGCTTAATTAAAAAAGTACCAACTACCAAGTGATATGGATTCAAAATGTGACAAGTGGTACATACATACTCAGACAGGGCTGCGGAGTCGGAGTCGGAGTCGGTCGGAGGCAGTTTTGGCCGGAGTTGGAGTCGGAGTCGCTAAAATCTTACCGACTCCGACTCCGGCCCGGAGTCCGAGTCGACTTGTTGGCAATTGGCGATTACTTTGGTCGGTAGAATAGTCGTCGGCCTAGGGGCATTAACTTTACAGCCCTTTGAAAGCAAATGAGTGGAAAATGAAACCTATTCCTAGTTTACACATCTATCAGTAGATTTCCGCCTGATGAGGATAGGACAATAGTTTTAACGTCATCTGATGATGATTGGGGCTTTGTACGCACCGACTATTATGGTCACACGGCGCCCATTGTAATGTCTACATCGTGCTCGTTTCGTCAAGGAGATTCGAATCATACCATGGTGACCAGGTTACATAAGTCAAATTCAAAATTTGACCTCAGGTCAAGGTAATTTAAGGTCATGTGGAGAACCAGGTATGTAGTGCTACGCAATGTCGGACGCCTCTCGACGAGACACGCAGTAGTGCCGGTCTCACGTTCTTATATTTATTTTATGCTATCAAAAGTTATTGGCAAAGAAGTGCTGGTCACCTCAGATGACCTCGCTCGATCTTGTAGGGGTCACTGAGCAATAATTGTACTTGGGTCATCAAAAATGAGCTATAGCATATTCTTAAATAATTATTATCATCTAATGCGTATCCTCTAGGCTCCAACACGAAAACATTTGTATATTGTATCGTTGCCTTATAATGTGAAGGTCACGAAACTGACCTGACCTTATGTCACCGATATAAACAAACGAGATAGAAGGGTCTTATGTGTATATGGCTTGATTACGTCCTGTGAGTTTTGAAGTGCTCAGCCAAACACTGTGGTCAGTGGCTGTGGCACGACCACAAATGATCTAGCTCGCTTGTGCATTTAGCTATGTTTAAAACAAACTTTACTTTGTAAAAGTTGTTAAGAATTCATTAAAAATCAGAAAACATGCTAATTTTCGGTCGCTTTCAGTCGTTTAGGGGCATGGCACGATGCTCCCCTCATCCGCCCTCGAGCACCCCCAATGATTTTTGGAAATCCACCCCTGACTGGTAAACTTGGTTGCCCTTGCCCGAGGCGAGGTGGCGGAGAGCAGCGCACTGACTGGCCAGCTGTAAGACAACAGCACAGTATCCGGGAGCAGCAGCGGCTCCAGCGAAGACGAGCTGGGGCTGAAGCCCAGCTGCTGCGAGCTGGGCCGGCGGCGGCTATCTGCGCTCGCCGCTCGGTGCCCGTTGCGTGGGTTCCACTGCCTGCAAGCGGGCGCGACTGGGCTGGACGTGCGGCCGGCACGCCGCGCCCGTGCTCGGGCGGTAATATCAGTCAGAGTACAAATGTTGGTAATAGTTCAGTTATTCACCTTCCCAGTTTATGGAGTTCTTGAAGTCCCTAATAGAAGAAGAGTAGTCAGCTGACGGTAATATTACAACAGACTTAAAAGTGGGTTATGGTCAAGAGATGGTCTGGAGGGAGGTGCGGGGGGCTGTCGCCCCCCGGTATGTTCTGCAGTGCAGCGTGTGAATGTGAGCAGAGCGTTCTAAACGTGGGTCCCTGCGACCGTAATTGCTGTAAAGGTTAGGTCAGGTTCAATTATGTGTTGTTTTTGGTGACGTCATAGCTTTGGTATTACAGATACATTTTTCGGTATTGGTAGGGCAGGCGTCACACTTCTGTACACAACACTGTAGGTAGTTGAATAAGTGGCGGACGGTGCTGCCGTATTGATGACGTCATTGGAGGCCATGTTTACTACTCGATCGGACTTAATGGCTACGAGCGGTAGGTTTCGTCCCGATCGGACTTAAAGGGAATGTTTCACCTTTCTGAAAGTTGTCAAATATACGCTGGCTGTAGTAGAAAATATGAAGTAAGTGCTGCTGAAAACGATGGTGATATTTTTCACTCGAAAAATCACTTAACTGTATACAAAATAAGTTTTTAGATTTAAGCGAATGACGTCATTATTGAGCTACAGACCGCCGCTGTAACAATTTACTGATTCACACTACATAAAACGCGATCGTGATTACGTAATCACGAATCACGATCGCGTTTTATCTAGTGTGAATCAGTAAATTGTTACTTCTGCCCAAAAAAGTCAAAAGCTGCCCCAAAATTCCCAAACCTGCCCCTAAATTTACAATTCTCCCCCTAAATTTAAAAGCTGCCCCCAAATTTCCAAGCCTGCCCCAAATTTTCAAAAGCTTCCCAATTTTGATGTGTTGGTGCCAACCCTGTCCCGACGAGATCTTGTCGAAACTTGCCACATTTTGCATACTGGAAGGTCAGGTCAGGTCACAAAGGTCCAACAACATTGTTGGGCCTTTGTCAAAGATAAACCACTTTTCAGTATATCGTAATATTAGTCAGCTGACTATTCTTCTATTACCTCAAAAACTCCATAAACTGGGGAGGTTTCGAGGTTGTAGCACACCATAAAGGTTTAGAACAGGCCTATGCGATTAAAGGGACTGTCCCACCTTGTGAAAGTTTTTATGTATGAGATGGTTGTGTATGCCATAATGATTAAATTAATATATATTGGGATGATCATATTAACACGGCAATATTTATTTTTTATATAAACAATGGCCGAAATAACATAATCAAGCTTTCGTTTTTACAACATCTTCAAGATTAAACATTTTCGCATTTGAAATAGTTATCTAAGCAAAAGTAACGCACGCTCTCAGGTTGGTGAGTATTTCCTAACTTACATATCATATATACAACATGTACACATATTGTGACATCACATATTGCAAACATGACATCACATATCACAGATCAGAGTCGTACACCAATCTTGGCTCCAAACAAGTATACATTTCTACTACGAATGATCCTAATGACATGCAATGGGATATTAATAAACATCAACAAGGAAAACAACACTGGTCTTCACGCATGTGCCTTCGAGCAGTTGTAGCCTGACTAACGTGTTAAAGGGAAATAATGACCTTTTTATTTTGTTAGCAACAATTTCTTAGGCTACCGTTATGGTTTTAAAATTATTTTATTTAAATTTAAGAATTAAATAAAATTATTCCCAAATTAAAAGTTGTAAGTTTGGAAAAAATACAAAACAAGTACCTTGTGTACTTCATGAAGGTCATTGACAAATTCGTCCTTCCCTACCATTGTTTACATCGAGTGCGGCATTTTTGGAGGCTCTGTGACGTTTCCGATCAAACTCAGCGCTGCTCGGACACACGCTAGTAGCGCTAGTAGCGCTTTCGTTCTCCATGGCAACCAGGCGTCAGCCAATCAAAAGCCAGAAAGGGAATACGTTCTGGCTTTTTATTGGCTCACGCCTGGTTGCCATGGAGAACGAAAGCGCTACTAGCGCTACTAGCGTGCGTTCCAGCAGCGCTCTGATCCGTGAAGCAATCCGTGAAGCATCCGTGATGCATGACTGATAATCAGTATAAGTCATGAATAACAACAACATGCAAACTATACCAACTCGAATAAAATAAGGGCGGAATGAATTGAACCCCAGGCAAGCTAGTATTCGCAAAGCACTCGGCACTGCGCCACAATGGCAAAAAGTGAGGGAAATGCATATTGGATACAATATTATTACGTCACAAGTTTCTGAAGTGTCAACTACTATGAAATACAGTGATAAAATACCTTTAATAATGATTAACAAGAAAATTCAAACTTAAAAACAATAATTTGAATAAGTCTTTAATTAGCTTTCAACTCAAAATCAGATATATTTTGCAATGCTACACAAGAATGGCACCAGTAACGTCATTAACAAAGCCTGCTACGGGATTTGGGTATACTAACCAGGAACAACTCGCCACAATGGTTAAGTGCGCCGAGAAGCATGACAATGACTTTGTAAACAAATCGCCGACGCTAAATAGGTCGCCGTCGATGTGCATCGATGAGCTTCCGATTTAATTGCCAGTTTTGTGTTATTGTTTGTTAGTTTTTTGGGGAAAAATTATTATTGTTCATGATAATATAAAGTTCATGATAATATGTTCATGATAATATGTTATATACAGCCACAGACAAATTATACAATACTCCTAATGTTGAAAACAAATGAATCGATTTTCACAAATTGAGGGTCGCAACCATGCCGCCGTTGATGTGCATAGATGAGCTTCCGATTTTATTGCCACTTTTTCCAATCGCTGTTAGTTTTAGAAGATCGCCGGGCATATAATCACAACAAGCAGAACGCACAATATATTTTCCACTCCATTGCGTAAAAAAACAATACGGGAAAAGCCCGCAGTTTGATGAGGACCAAAAGTAGTTGCAAGTACCGGTCGTTAAAAGTGTGGAACGCTTATCAACTTTAACTTGAAATATCTTTCGGTAGGAAAGTTTTCATGCAAAATGTGATGAATTTACAATATATTTTGGTCTCGTCTGGCGATTTCAAGTGCTAACTCCATTTGTGTGGGAAAAGATCATTATTTCCCTTTAACGGCCAAGAACTTTGCATAGTGTTGAGACTGGGCTTCGAGTTTCTAATTTGGATGGATGTTTTTATTTTAACCTCTGCACAGTCTTTGCCTCTATCAAGAATTGCGATACGAAAAGATTGATAATCTCAGCGTGTGAAAGGCCCGGATGAGAATGTAAGGTATGTTCGCCCAGTGGCGTGTCTAGCTTGCGCAGGCGAGCGTCACTCAGATGTTCGTTGAATCTGTAACGAACAGGCCGGGTGCATTCTGCCACGTAGCATTCGTTACGCTGCTCGGCTTCGCATGGCTTACATGTTATTTTGTAAATCACGTTTTTAGGTTGCATTTTCCTTGAAGCCCGTTCTCGCAGGTATGACACTTTTTGTTGCCGGAAGGGCAAGGCGGGCTGATGAGGGCCGAGGAGAATAGTGTAATCTGGTGTCAGGACCCGGGTGGGGGGGGGGGGGGAGGAGACCCCTTGACAAACTTTCATGGTTTTTGCAATGCATTCTTACCCAGCTCCTTTCATTCATTCCAGCACACCAAACGAATACTCAGTCTTGTCTGACTCGCATGAAGGACGCTTTCCCGAATGGTCTCCACCTAAGAGCATCGTATTTAGCATAGATGTCTGCAACTTATATGGTAGCATTCCCATCCAAGAAGGTATTGATGCTGTTATGAGCCTGATAGAAACAAACTTGAATAAGATGAACACTTTTAGCATAACGTTAAATGATATCCGCTCTCTACTTACCCATGTTCTGACCAATAATTATGTGAGATTCAACTCTAAAACCTTCAAACAGACCACCGGGATAGCTATGGGCAACAGGTTAGCTCCCCCATGCATGCTTTTGAAACCAGTTTTCTTTCTAGCCTAGTGGATGTCCCCATGTTCTATGTAAGATACATTGATGACATTTTAGGCATATGGAACCATAGTATTGACCGCCTCAATCATTTCTTCAATTGCATGAACAACCACAACCCTTTCATACATCTCACCATGGACCATACAGGATCCACAGGCAAACTGGCCTTTTTAGATACCTTGATTACTGTACATCCATCCGGCACATACACTACCGAGCTGTACTTCAAACCTATGACAGCACCGATTGTCCTGCATTATACCTCAGCACATCCTATGAGCACTAAGAGAGCAATATTGAATGCATAAATTCAACACGCCATGCGGGCATTATCAGAAAAACACACAACAGAGCGCAGCCTCAGCACTATAACGCAACTCTTCACACAAAACGGATACCCAGCCCCCAGGAGATATAATAAACTGTGCCATCAAAAACAACAAATACAAAGACAACACCAAAAAGCGCAAATCAATGAAAACCACTAACCAGAACACCACTCAAATTTATATGTGACTTCCTTACATCAACAAAACTGTAGTTTGCTGTGTCAATGGTATTCTCCACGGCTCAAAAGCTCTGATTAAGCCTGTATGGATTAATGATAACGCAATTAAAAAACATCATTGTTGGTGTCTCCTCAGCCCTTATCAGCTCGCCTTGCCCTTCCGGCAGCAAAAAGTGTTATACCTGCGAGAACAGGCTTCAATGAAAATGCAACATCAAAAACGTGATTTACAAAATAACATGTAAGCCAAGCGAAGCCGAGCAGCGTAACAAATGCTACGTGGCAGAATGCACCCGGCCTGTTCGTTACAGATTCAACAAACATCTGAGTGACGCTCGCCTGTGCAAGCTAGATACGCCACTGGGCGAACATACCTTACATTCTCATCCGGGCATTTCACACTCTGAAATTAACAAATCTTTTTGTATCACAATTCTTGATAGAGGCAAATACTGTGCAGAGGTTAAAATAAAAGAATCCATCCAAATTAGAAACTTGAAGCCTGTCTCAACACTGTGCAAAGTTCTTGGCTGTTTAACGAGTTAGACAGGCTACAATGTGAAAGTTGTTGAATCACACTTAATTGTATGTTTACATGTCAGGTGAGGTCAGCTGAACATGTTCATTAACTTTTTTCTAGAAAAAATGTCATCTTGGAAGATATTCAACTTTTAGTTTTAAGCGAAAAGTTGGGTTGGTGACGTCATATTTTTTGTGTTTTAAATAACAGGGAAATCCTTTATGCTGCCAAATATATGGGGCAATTTTTTGTTGACATCTATTGCGCAGAAAAAGAGAACCACCTGGTGTCTAGATTGGCTTAGATTGCGAACCACCCAGGGATCGAGAAATGAAAGACGAAAACATTCTAAGGCTGACCTTAAAACAAGTTGACTATCATTACCAGTTGGGTAGAGACGACACTGTCGGTTTAGAGACCCTATTCAAATACACATGGGCTTTATTTTTAGATGTCAAAATAAAACTTGAATATCTTTTTGATTAGATCATTGTGGTTGTTTTAACTGCTACCATACTTAATTTCAATGCCTAGCCATAAAAATAGCTATCTCAATTCAAATATAATGTTAAGGTGGGATAGTCTCTTTAAGTCTGATTGAGTAGTAAACAGGCATACACCATTAAGTCTGATCAAGTAGTAAACAGGCCTGCCATTAATTATGCCCTCCCAATGACATCAAGCCAACTGCACCACCCGTCACTTGTTCAGGCTCGTCACACTGCCTCTTGTTGTGTACAGCAGTGTAATGACTGCCCTAGCCCTACCGATACCTGTCACACTACCTACAGTGTTGTGTACGGAATTGTGACGCCTGCCCTACCAATACCAACCGAACTAATAACGCCTGCTCATTGAGAAAAATATGGAGACAAATTTAATGCAAAACATAATATCATGACAGAATGCTCTGCCAAAAGAAGACGTCACACATATTTTGGCTGTGTTTACCAGTGTCGATATTTACCTGTCATTCACCAACAAAAATAACAAATGACCTGTATCTAGGGCCAGGATAATTAGACAAACGGGTACGGTCATATGGTAGCAGCGCTTCATCGGCATATTTGGCGCTTATGAGTCATGCAGTAAATCAATTATAAAATGAGTGTGGATTTGTTATTTAAGTGACGTCATGTTATGAAACACTTTTGGTATGCGTATATTCTTATTCTTATGTAATTTGTTAAAAAATGTTTCGGATCAAGTAAATCGTTGTTAATTGCAATTGTGGTGAATTAGGTATCAGAATCACCAAGGCGGCTTTATTTCCTTAAAATGACGTAATTTCATTGAATTTGAACATTGTAAAAATCGCCAAATTGTTTTGTTTAGGAATAACTTTTGACAGAAGCATGATACAATAAAACCGATTAAACCATTGTGTTTGTCTCGTCGAGACGCATCAACAAATATATTCGATGAACTAGCTAGGCTATATCTAAAAATTGACCTGACCTGAGATCAGGTCAAGGTCATCTTTTACATTAAATTATTTGTCTTGAAAAGCCAAATACAATGGTGAAAACCTCATTGCTCTACCTTGATTTGGTAAAGAGTTATTGAAGAAAAACCATACGTGACCTGGGGGTCACCTGAGTTGACCTCGTAGAGGTCAAAGAACAGAAATGTGACATGGGGTTTTGTAGTTGACACAGATATGGTGAAAACTGGTCAAATTTAGCCATTTCCTATGGATGTATACGTGTTTCAATTTCTCCCCATTGACTTATAATGGGGAGGTCACGAAATCGACCTGACCTTAGGTCACCGGTATGACAAATTCGAGATAAACAAATTGTAGGTACTTATGGCCTGATAACATCCTATGAGTTGCAGACTGTTCGGTCAATCACTTTGGCTGTTGCACGACCGCAAACATGTTTGGAGGTGGGTTCACTTGACTTGTCCTGGTGACATGACCTGGGATGACCCGAGGTAAATAATTCCACACCATGTGGATAATTGATGCCAAAACAGCTGTGCTAATTTTGGTGGCGCTGCGCGCGGCCGTTTTTCCGCTATTCATAAAAAACTTGAGTGGGTACGTTAGACCACATTTGGAGTATTGTGTACAAGCCTGGTCTCCAACATATGAGAAAGATTGCTGGTTGTTAGAAAGAGTTCAAAAAAGGGCAACAAAAATGGTTAATTGTCTTGGTAGTTTACCTTATGAAGATAGACTAAAGAAATTGGGTATGTTTTCACTTAGATATAGAGGGCTAAGAGGAGATCTAATTGAAGTCTTCAAATTTGTAAATAGTCAGCATTCTGGATATTTAAAGGGTATGTTTGAGTTCAATAGGGAAAATCGAGGTAGAGGTCATCAGCATAAACTCATTATGAAACAAAGTAGGACTAGGCTACGACAGTCATTTTTCAGTAGAAGGGTTGTAGGACATTGGAATATGCTACCAGGGGATGTCGCTGATGCAGTGACACTTGCTTCCTTCAAAATTAGATTAGATAAATACTTTACAGAGAAGGGATTAGTTCATAAATACTCGTGGTATTAGCCTTCTGTTATGCAGGTAGAGTAAGGTGATTTGAAGGGGCGAGACTGGTGGAGGGGAGGGGGGGGGGGGTGGGGTGGGGTGCAACCTCGGATGGGCCCAAGAGGCTCTTTGTTGCACTTTTCTTTAGGGCGGAAGAAATCAGCCCCCGGCAGTGGGCATGCAAATGAAACTTCCTTTCACATACGACCATATTTAACATGTTTCCGTACAAGCCACAGGCAAAACAGACCCTGGTATCAAAAGACAATGAATGTGGCTTTCGTATAGATTGCTTACTTTTTTACTGTCACTGCTAACTCATCGCTCAATCGAGTTTGTATTTTGTTCAATATCACTGAACCTCCCATAGCGTTAACATTGATGAAGGGAGAAAAAAATAAAACTTCACGCTTTAGTGACTTCATCATGAAGCTGCCAATACCCTTGACTGGCAACACGTCCTCGAAGGTTTTTAGTACCAATAGCTACTAAGAGGGGAAACGGTTTTTTTCAACGCTAATGAGCGCATGCATCGATTAGTACGAAATGATACTAAACTTCGCAACGTTTAGTAATAATCCGTACTAAAAACCGTTTCCCCTCTTAGTAGCTATTGGTACTAAAAACCTTCGAGGACGTGTTGAGTTATCCTGACTGGTGACACCGCTGCGCCCGGGGGGTCCAAAGTCCATATGGCAGCACGGCGCACATTTTCCTACTAGGCCATAGGGTTCCATGTTAAAAAGCCATTTCACGGGTCCACGGCTTTTTTACCTGCAACCGACACGACAATAAAAAGTAGCTAGAAATGAAGCGTGAACATTTTTCTTTCGATTTCCGGGTTCAAAAGTGTACGCCGTGAGGTTCGTTTTCGAGCTATTAAAGGGAATAGGTCACCTTTAAAGTTGTCTTGAAGTTCAACCATACGGTGCATCTTGAGCTCAAAACTACGAATATGACTTTGGTTTGGACAACTGATGGATATATGTGGAGAAAGAAGTGAGATTCTCTTTCTATTTCACGAGAAATCGTACGATAGCAACAGGCGTTACGGCCCTCCCGCTCCGCCTGACGTCAAGTGCAGTCTCTGACAAGAGGCCGCCGCGCCGCCCGGGCGGCTGAGCGGATATTAACGGGGTGTCGTGACCAGAGACTACGTGCCAGAGAGTGTATCTGCCTCCGGCGGCGAGCGGCGAGCAAAAGGAACTGATCGTGGCCCGGAAGAACGGAATTGAAATCGGGCCCACTAGTCCTGTGTCTAAATTACTTAACGTAGAGAGGTCATTCTTTCACCAAAAACCATTTTTAGATCTGCTCTACAAATCTGCTATCTCAGTCCAAAACCCCATGTTAAAGGTGAACTATTTATTCCCTTTAAGCATCTCGTGAACCCATGCAAATCGAGCGATGGCCAAGCGCGGGTTCGAATCTCGCTGCAGACAACACTTTTCAATTCGACGGAATGAGGAAACGACGTGAATAGTCACTGACTGTGGCCTTTTTGAAATATTATATTATTGCTAATGATTGCATGACATCAACTAAATAATTAATGTATCATATATTCATTAATTCATTTATTATGTAATTATTATCATGTGAGGAGACCATTAGTAATGCAATCATATTAAATATAGGTATCGTACGTGATTAGGAATATCATATTTTAGGCAACATACTGTGGCAAAATATCCGATCTAGACATCAGTATTCTTGATTTGCACTATATATATATATATATATATATATATATATATATATATATATATATATAT
>JAXIVJ010001961.1:0-92500 GCA_036785665.1 Chirona hameri | reverse complement strand
CGACCCTGCTGGGTATGAAACCGTCCAAGTCGACCGGATTGGACGTTGTGAGTGTGGCGATGCTACAGGAATTTTTCCCTGGATTAGCTCACGTTATCCTTGACCTAGTGAACTCCAGCCTCGTCACAGGTCAGGTCCCTGCCGCGTGGAAGCACGCACTTGTCACGCCCATACCGAAGGGAAAATCAACCAACAGCCCGTCCGACAATCTCTATCCTGCCCGGCATTATGAAGCTTGTGGAACGCGTAGTGCAGATGCAGTTTAGCGACTACCTGCAGAGCCACCACTGGTTGACAGCCGCACAGCATGGCTACAGGAAACAACATTCCACAGAGGACGGCGCTCAGTGTTGTCACCGACCGAGTGTTGCAAGCCATGGACCGCGGTGAAATTACTGTTTTGGTGATGCTCGACAACTCTAAATGCTTTGACGTCATCGCTCACCAAAAGCTCTTGGAAAAGCTCCAGCTTTATGACGTGGACACGGATTGGTTTGCCGACTATCTGGCGAACCACACACAGCAGGTGCGAGTGCGAGGAGCCGACGGCAACTCGATCTTGTCTCGGCCCCGGGAGAACAACTTGGGCGTGTTCCAGGGAGGGAGTATGAGCTGCGTGCTGTTTATGCTCTTTGCAAACGACCTTAGTTTACATGTTCCGGACGGCGTCACGATTGTGCAGTTCGCGGACGACTCACAGATTCTTATCACGGGGAAAAAGCCAAATTTGCCGACCATCATTTCTCTCATGGAGGAGACGCTCGAATCTGTCTTCCAATGGTCTTGCTACAATGACATGAAGATCAATGCCGCTAAAACTCAGATGATTGTGTTTGGGACTCCCGCTATGCTGAAGAGCCTCCCCACAGTCACACTTCGATTTAACGGGTCATATGTCACCGAGTCACCCACTGTTAAGAACTTAGGCCTACACATGGACCGAAACCTGAACTATAAGGCGCACATTGATGCATTGACCTCCAGGTGCACAGGGATTTTGATCGCCCTGAGCCATGCTCGGCATGTGCTGCCATCAGGCACCATGAAAATCATAGTGTAAACCCTCGCTTTGTCAGTGGTGTCAGTGGTGTCAGTGGTGTCAGTGGTGCGCTACTGTTTGAGCGTGTATGGTTCCTGCGGTGCTACCAAAATTCACCGGGTACAAAAAAATCGTCAACTTTTGAGCGCGAGTAGTCAGCGGCCGCAGACGCAGCGACCACGTCTCAGACGTTATCGTTCAGCTCGGCTGGCTGCGCGCGACTGAGCTAGTTGAGTACCATGCGGTATCTGCAGTCCAACGAGCCATGACGACCATCCTTTCTTCGACATCGGACCTCGGACGCCTACCAGCCAGCCTGCTCCAGCCCTCCACCGCTTCCGGGTGCGGAACCCTGACCACGTGCGTGTGACAGGGATGTAGACCCTTAGATAGGTAGACTTTATATATTTTTAAGTAGGTAGTTTCATTAGACACCCATTTTGTATTGGCAATAGGCCTCCTCCACGGTTTACGTCCCCTCCACTTTTGCAGTTAATTTGCAGTTGCCAACACGTTCTGTCGTGTGTGGCAAGTTACAGTAAACAGTTAGCCCCTATCCTCATCCTCTGAGCCACGACGATGGCTACCCCCCCCCCCCCCACCCCCCCCCACCCCCCCCGACCCGCCCGACCCCCCCTCTGGGGTCTTCCGGCGCGCGACGCCGTGCCTCCCTGGACGGTCCCCCCTCCCAGCCCCCTTCAGGGGTCCAGCCCGCCCCGTCCAGGGGCCCGGCTCCCGCCTGACTCCCGAACCCCCGACGGCCCGGCGTTCCTGCTAATAAAGCGGGACGACGGTGCTCCGTTTGGATCGGCCAACCCTTCGCCATAAGGCGCTGGCTACGGTCGATCTGTGGCGGGGACGTGGGAATGGCCAAGACCATCCAGTCACGGGCACTCCTGATCCAGACCCTGTCTGGTCAGCAGAACGCCCCCCTGCTGGCTACCACGACATTCATCGGTGTAGCGGTGAATGTCGAGGCCCCCATCCACCTGAACTCGGTGGAGGGCCTCATGTGGTGCCCTGAGGTGGCTCGCCTCTCAGAGGAGGAGATCCTCTGGGAGCTCGAGCCGCAGGGCGTAGTGGAGGTGGTGCGGCTCAGGCCCCAGAGGCACGAGCAGCCAAACCCACTAGTACGCTTGAGGTTCAGCGGGCTAGCATTGCCCAGCCAAGTGCACTGCGGCTACCTGAAGGTAGTCGTGCGCCGCTGGATCCGCCCCCCCCCCCCCGGCAGTGCCGGAAATGTTGGCGATTTGGCCACATTGACCGCGCCTCCCAGGCACACCACCACACGTGTGGTCGGTGTGCTGGGCAACACCCGACGGACGGGTGCTCCGCCGCAGCTAAGTGCTGCGCCGGTTGCGGAGATGCCCACGCCGCCTGGTATCGGCTCTGCCCGGTACAGGTGGCGTTCGTGGAGGGAAACCAAGGAGACCGACAGAGGCCCGCCTCCCCCCCCCCCCCCCCCCGATGCTCTCCCCAGCCCTGAACCCCACCGCCTGGCCGCCGCTGCCTAACCCGGCCAAGGCCCCGTTCCCGCCCCGCTGGACCACCGGTCCGCAAGCCCCGCCCCCAGGCAACTTTCCAGCAGGCTGCCCAGCCAGACCTGCCCCCGACCCCGAGCCGGCTTGCCAGGCTACCCACCCATGCCCGACCTGTCCCGCCCCCCCAACCTCAGCCGAGTCCACTCCGGCTCCCTCTGACAGACCCTCCCCCCGCCGGGAGACCCCCGTCGTTTTACGGAACCCTTGTCGGACAACGAGTCCCTTCTGCGGACCGCCTCCCTGAAGGCCGCCCGCTCCCAGCAGTACCAGCGCTACCGCTCCAACTCCCCGCCCGCCCGCCCCTCCTCCCAACCCCGCCCCGGGTCACTGAGGAGAGCCCGACCCCCTCCCCGCCATCCCGGTCACGGTCGAGCCGCCCCCGCTCCCGCCGACCTAGGCACACCCGAGCGACCGCAGGGCGCGGTCCGGACAGCAGCTACTAATAATGAACAATAACCACTCAGAATTCGTCCTCCAATGGAATGTTAGATCTTTAATATCCCATTGGGGGAAATTCAAACATCATGTCTTAAATACTAATTCGTTAGTAGCCGCTGTTCAGGAAACCCATTTTATTGACGCCGACTTTAATAACTATACTTTTAAAATCCCCGGCTATAGCCTTTATACAAATAACGTAAATGCATCACCGCGCCGAGGCGGCTCGGTTTTGCTTATTTCAAACCAACTTTTGCATCACCAAATCGACCTTCAAACAACCTTAGACGCAGTCGGCGTTAATATTCAAATCGCTCAGCTAGGAACTAACTCTTATCTCCATTTATTTCCGTCCTACTGAGGACATAGACATTGATTCTTTTTCCCAGCTTATTACAAATATTAACACCCCATGTCTGATTATGGGCGATTTCAACGCGCATAGTCGGGCGTGGGGATGCCTCCGGAACTCTCGCAGAGGCCAAATTATGCTGGACCTACTGGACCGGCATAATTTGGTCTTCCTTAACGACCAATCACCCACACACATACACCACTCAGGAGGCGAGGTGACTTACAGCGCCACTTATCTCGCCTTCGCCACATCACGCATCGCGACACTTTTTACATTTAACGCACAATCTGACCCTCTTTTTAGCGATCATTTCCCAATTCACTTAGAACTACAAGTCCCCTTCAGGACAGACAAATTTTTACTCCTTGCCTAGATGGAACCTTCGCAAAGCAGACTGGTCCTCCTTTCAAAAACACATTGACATTAATCATCCCGCAGACTCCCAGACCGACATCATTAACACATTCTTAAACACTATTCTCGCATCAGCACATCAGCACATTCCACACACACGCACACACACACAACACCACCCGAGGCAGCGTACTGCCCCGTGGTGGAACACAGAATGCCAGAGAGCTGTTGCCCTCCGGAAAAGAGCATTTCGGAAATTTCAAGCTTGTATTACTGCAGAAAACGAACACGAAGTACGGAAAACTCGCTCTTTGGCTAAAACAATCATTGACAAAGCAAAAAAAAGAATCTTGGCAGGAATTCTCATCTACCTTTAATCGATTTACCTCCCTCTCAAAAATTTGGACATTAATTAGATCGTTTTCAAATAAAAGACCACCGTCATACAAAATCCCACACTTACAAATACACAACATATCTTACACGCTTCCCCTAGAGGTGGCAACACAATTTGCACAACACTACGCTAACATATCATCAACACAACAATGTACACCAACTTTTACTAACCAACTTAACGATCAATTTCAATCTATTAGCTTTGACTCTAATAACGTAGAAATCTACAACTCTCTTTTTACCAACTCAGAGTTAACGTACGCTATTGGTAAATGTGGTAAAACTTCTGTAGGGCCAGATCAAATTGACTACTCCTTCTTTAAAAACTTGACAGAGACTGGTCTCACCAACTTACTAACAGCCTTCAATACCATGTGGTTTGATGGCACTTTCCCTGAATCTTGGCATAATAGTACGCTAATTCCTATACTTAAACCTCGCAAACCTAAATCTTCTCCCGCTAGCTATCGCCCTATTTATCTAACTAGTTGTGCATGTAAACTATTCGAACGCATGGTTAATGGACGCATCAGGACATACATTGAATCAAATAATTTACTTACCCCACACCAAAGTGGTTTTCGACCTGGTCGCTCCACTGCGGACAATTTAGTTGGTCTTATCGACTGTCCAGCGCGGCTTTCGAGGGAGAGAGGTCACAGTTGCCCTCTTTCTTGATTTGAGAGCTGCGTTTGACAGTCAACAAAACTACACTTCTAGTAAAGGTCCATAAGGCCGGAATTCGAGGTCGACTCGCCAAATTTATCAAAAACTTTTTAGAAAATAGAACTTTTAATGTAAGGTGCGGCAACACATATTCTCCAAATCAAAATCAGGACCACGGTGTCCCACAGGGATCGGTCCTCTCCCCGACCCTATTTTTAATTTTGATTAACGACATTTTCAGTAATATTAACAAGATCGACAAAGGTCTCAAATTTGCGATGTACGCTGATGACCTGGCGGTGTGGTTCTCGCACCCGAGTGTAGATCAAGCCAGCAAAATGTTACTCATTGATATAAAGGTATGGTGCGACCAATGGGGTCTGGAAATTTCTCCAAGTAAATCTGCATCTCTATTTTTTTCAAAGAAACCCGCATATGTGGAACCCTACATTCCATTAAGATATAACAATCAAATTATCCCTTTCGTCAAATCATTCAAGTATCTGGGAATAACGCTAGACACACGTCTCTCGTTCATCCCACACTTCAATGATTTAGTGCAGAGATGTACGCGACGAATTAATATTATGAAGTCTTTGGCTGGTCGAGAGTGGGGCGCAGATCGTGCGTGCCACTCTCCTCCAACTATATACTTCCCTGATACGCCCAGTACTGGACTATAACGCATTCTTATTGATGACATATGTTCCAAACAATAAAAAAATTGCAAACTGTCCAAAACGCTGCCTTGCGCATCGTGACTGGAGCCTGCCGCACCACCAACACCACAAACTTACACATCGACACAAACATTCCCACACTCTGCCGCCGACGCAAATACACATTACTTAGATTCTACGCCAGAGCAAGTTCACACCCCACACGCCCAACATTCCACATCTTAAATCACCCCGCACCCACAAGACGACAAACACTACTACAAAAACGACACCCACTCATCAGTCACAGAATCAGACAAACACTCGCACTGTTCAACATTCCACACATCAACACAATGCCAACGCCACCACTCACACCTCACTGGCTCGACACAACACCAGACACACACCGCCTCTTCACACACAACAAAAACACAGTCACGGCGGCAGAGACACACACACTCTTCAACGAACACAAAGCTCAACACAACACATACACATGCATATACACAGACGGCTCTCGAAGCGACGGCCGAACTGGTGGTGCATACTTCACAAACACAGCTAGCAACAACTTTAGACTTCCGGACATAAATAGCGTATACACAGCGGAATTGTCATCCATTTTATTAGCATTAATATATGTCAGAAAAGAAAAACTTAAGGAAGTAGTCATTTGCACAGACTCGTCCGCCTCGCTCTCGGCCATTTCCTCGATTAGTGACTGTAGAAACCCGATAGTATTTAAAATCAGACAGCTAATCAAGTATTTAAACAGTAAAAACAACAGTATTAAATTCCTCTGGATCCCAGGACACGCCGGTATCCCGGGAAACGAGGAAGCCGACATACTAGCGAAATTGAGCCTAGAATTACCTTCAGAAAACCATCTTCCAAACCCTGTATCAGACGTTTTAAATTATATTAATTCTCAACTTAGCATATTGCGCCAGCGCGAGTGGGACGCTGCTCCGCATTTTCATCTTTATCCGATCAAGCCAAAAGTCCAACATTTTATATCTAGTCACCAGAATTGTAGAGAGAAGGAGGTGATATTGGCGCGCCTCCGCCTCGGTCATACAAAAATTACTCATTATTATATTATGGAGAATCTCCCGCCACCAAATTGCCAACATTGCCCAGGTTATCCGCGCTACACAATTAAGTACTTACTAATTACTTGCCCAGTACACAACGATAAACGACAGAACATTATTAATTACACACAACAAAATCGCATCACATTAAATCTTCAAACTGTTAGGTGATAATTACCCTGAATTGATAGGTCTCCTCTTAGATTATCTCTACCAAACACGTTTAGCTAATCAAATATAACAGTATTTTTTGGCCTAGCGCATTTTTGGCCCTCCGCGCAGGTTTTTTCCTCTTTGCCTTAGACGCTGTTTTTTTATTATTCAGGACTTTTCTCCCAGCTAAATACACCCCACAACCAGGTCTCGCCGAGGCGCCGGAGCCAGGGAGACTGGCAACAGTCTCCCGTTGTTGCAACGATGGCACCCCCGGCTCCACCAACACTGACACTGTCCAAGTGTATTGAGTGTATGTAATAAAATATGTATGTATGTGTGTCACGTGTTTCACTTATTTTTTACCTTGAACGAAATACTTAACGTAATGCTAGATAATATATTTGACCTTGAACGAAATACTAAACGTAATGTTAGATATTATATTTACTTTGAACAATAAACTCTCCGGGTTCACATAAACCGGTTAACGTAATTAACTAACGTAAAATAGCTACCCTACTCCCTAGCTTGCCCGGGTTCACATAAACCGGTTAACGTAACTCTTCTCCTGGCAAATTGCCAGATGTCACTCCCCACCCGGAAAATGGCTATAGGCCGGTCCGGTAAAAAAAAACCATGACGACCGGCAACCCTGAGCACATAGCAGACACCATTGGACCGCGTGCCCACGATCTGCACGACCACAACACCAGACACGCCGGTCGCGTCACACTGCCGCGTATCCGAACAGAAGCCGGCAGGCGCAGACTGTGTAGCAGGGGCGTCAACATGCTGAACTAACTGCGTCTTGATCCAACATGTGGACCATCGTTCCGTGCCGTGCTGAAACGAGCAATATTGTATAGTCGCGACTGAAGTGTTGTACTCATCTTACATGCATGTATCTACATCGTGCGGACTGCGGAATATGTTCGGCTTAGGCGATTGCCATACCTTTTAGCTGTCGTTGTTTTAATTTCACTTGACGTGTCTGGTGAAAAGCCACCGCAAAGATGTGGATCCATGACAAATACATCTGTATCTGTATCTGTATCTGTGTGTGCGTGCGTGCGTGCGTGCGTGCGTGCGTGCGTGTGTGTGTGTGTGTGTGTGTATGTGTATGTGTATGTGTGTGTGTGTGTATGTGTATGTGTATGTGTATGTGTATGTGTATGTGTATGTGTATGTGTATGTGTATGTGTATGTATATGTATATGTATATGTATATGTATATGTATATGTATATGTATATGTAAATGCAGATGTAGATGTAGATGTAGATGTATATGTATATATATATATATATATATATATATATATATATATATATATATATATATATATATATATATATATATATATATATATTATATATATACATATATATACATATATATATATATATATATATATATATATATATATATATATATATATATATATATATATATATATATATATATATATATATATATATATATATATATATATATATATATATATATATATATACCTTTACCTATACCTATACTTATTTCACTTCGTGAGGCATATCCGCTGCATGCAACGGCTATTATATGACTCGAGTCAAAACACGCTAAAATTATTGGGCTTGGGTGACGCAACACTCATACTTCATGTAGGTACACATCACAGAGCACACAGAACAAATCACACCACAATTTATCATAAACGAGTGCAGTGAGTCATAAAACTAAGTATCACGCTCACGCTCCATCAGGTACTCTTTGAGCTCGCGTTTAAAACTAGCGAAATTCAAACTACGCAGCTCAGACGGCAGCTCGTTGTACTCAGCGACAACCCCGTACAAATAGCGACGCCTCCCAGACTCAGTCCGTATAGAGGGCGTCACAAGCATTCCACTCCGTCGGGTGTCTCTCCCGTGCACACTTTGCCTAGTTATTCAACTTTCGGCAAAGTTTTGCGGTTCAGACGTCAGCATTTTTTAAAGTAACACTAGGTAGCGATACTTATACATGCTGTCTATATGAAGCTAGCCGAGGTCATCAATCACATCGCTCACATGATCGTATTTCCTCCGGCCAGAGACCACTCGCGCAGCGAACCTCACTAGCTTATGAAGCCGTCTGCGTTGCGTCACATTGCTAGCGTCATATACGGACAGACAGTACCGAATCGCCGAGAACACCAGACCTTGCACCAACGTAATCATCACTGACTGGGGGAGACTGTGCCTGCTGTGGCTCAGTCCGCACAAAGTGCCAGTACACCGCCGTACCACGTCGTCTGTATGTGTGGCGAAAGTCATGTCACTATCGAACCAGACACCTAGGTTTTTGACAGTGTTTGAGCAGGTGATGGTTGAGCCGGAAAAGGTAATGCCAATTCGGGGAAGGCGCCGAGTCATTTCGCGGGTACCGAGCGCGATGAGCTGTGTCTTTGCCGCGTTAATTTTGAGGCCATTTTTTCCATACCAGTTGGAAAGGACAGACAGACTGTTTTCCATGGATTGGATAATATCATTCAGGTCTTTCGGTGGGCCAGAAACGTACAGTTGGACGTCATCAGCGTAGGTGATGATGCCAGTGGACCACTCATCAGTATAGAGGTAGGTCGTTAGCGGCCCCCTCCGAAGTCGGTTGGCAGCACTATAGCTCTTGGGCGTGACTTTCCTACTAGCCCATAGGGTTCACGTGTTAAATGACCTAACTTTGGGAAGCTGTATCTCGAGTTCTATTCAGCCGATTCGCCTGCAGCTAGTCTCCAAAGAAAGATCGTTCAAATATCTCGCGATGATTCCTCTACCATTTTTCACTTAACCCAGCCGAATTCTTAGGGCGTGAGGGGTAAAGATTTGACTGCACTCCGTGCCGGTCTGGCCAGTTTCTGGCGACGCTGGTGAGCCGGCGGCAATAGCTCAGTCGGTAGCGCATCAGACTACGGATGCGAGGGTGGTGGGTTCGAATCCCGCTCGGGTAAGGGTGATCTAGCGCAGGAATGACGTTATATTATTGTTGATGGTCGATAACTATGTTTTTATCGACAAAATAAACTGTTTAAAATGTTTTGTCGAAATTAACTTGATTAAAACCATATTTTCCGGCTTGATATTTAGTAATTCCGCGATGATAACTTGTTAATAGGTAATTGTCGTATTTCTCCTTCTCGTTTGTCATTTCATATCGCGACCTGCTAGTGTGACAAGCTGTGAGTACTAAGTAGTAGCGTGTATGAGTGAATACAATGTGAATATATTTGTGAAATACCTCTTTCCAGCTTTTACACTGATTGATAGACTTATTAAAACGTAAGTAAAGCAAAACATACACATTGATTACATATCATACTCGTTCGAAGATTGTTAAAAAACATTTAACTGACAACTGGTTTTCCCGATACTTTCGAGCTTTTTCTTCGTTTCTCCGACTTCACATCCTGTCTTTTACGAAAACTGACAACCAAGCCATTGAAAGAAAAGTTACTCCAATACATCATTATTGAAAGCACTGTAGCAGCAATAATACAACAGCATTGTAGGAGCTACAGTGGCACAATCGATGCAAAAGACAAGATGACGCACGTACGAGATAACTTGTTCCTACATGGATTACCAGAGACTGAAGCCCGATTCAAGAAGATCCCTCCACACAATTCAATGACGTATATCCAAGCAATGACGGATATACAAGCAGCCATCACAACAAATGCAACAATGAATCTTAGATACCAGTGGATCTCTGGGTGAAATTAAGCGACAGATATCGGATTGCACATGATACCGTGATAAGCATACCACAACATACAATCAGTGGTGGATCTAGGATACCAGCAGATCTCACGACAATATGCAACTGAATATCTCGGATGCCATATCTTTGGGTTAAATCTAGCAACAGATTTCGAATCACACAGTATCCTGTTATACACACACCAGAACAACGGAAGTAACATGCACTTCAGGCCTCAGCAGACTTATGGTACAAAATAAAACAGCCCTCTCGATTCTGCCAGTACCTGAGAAGTTGACAACAAAACGACATGAACTAAACAAGATAAAAACTAAGGTACTTTAATAGAGGTAGGGGCGTAAGGTTTCAGTCACGTGACCTCCCAGCGCACGTGCAACCAATCGCCGGGATCCTCCTGTGTGGTTGGCTCCAAGGAATATCAGTCAGCTGATACTCCCATTGCTTTAACATGGAGATTTTGCAATGCTTTTTAGGGAAAAAATATTTAGGTACTAAATGACTTCGCAGGTGGATTCATGACCCGGGTATGGATAGAAGATAGAACAAGGTATTTTTAATCACCCGGCGGTAGCTTTTCCCGCCTTATATTCCTCACCAGACGGTCTCAATCACAGCCCACAAATCGCTCGCGTTCGGATATAGCGCTTATGGAGGTGGTATCCGTGGCGGTGGGTGGTATTTTCGGATGGGGGGGGGGGGAACAAACCCGCCGATACTTCCTCCCCTCGATCAAAGCGGCCCCATCTCACGGTAAACCCCCCCCCCCCCCCCTAAAAAAATGGCGCGAAATGGTATCTCCTCGGATTTAAGCCACTATATTTTGCAGGGACCTAAATAGTCGCAAAAAAACGTCGGACAGGCCCATGTTGAAGTCTCAGGCCTTCCGAAGGCCCCTTCAGGCCTACCGAGGGACTCCTCATGCTCACCAAGGGCCCCATCAGGCCATACCGAGGGTCCCATCAGGCCTACCGAGGGACCCCTCAGGCCTACCGAGGGCCCCATCAGGCCATACCGAGGGTCCCATCAGGCCTACCGAGGGCCCCTCATGCCTACTGAAGGCCCCTCCGGCCAGGGCCACCTCAGGCCGACTGGGGGCCTACTGTCGGCCTTAGAGGGCCCCTCAGACTGGCTGGGGCACCTCGGGGCCTTCGGTCAACTTCTTGAAGGGTCCCTCTGACAAATGTATGTGTTGGGGGGGGGGGGGGGGGGGTAAATCATGTTCACCACCACTACTTCTTGAGTGAGGGGGAAGCTTATTAAAAAGAAATGCGTCAACCAAGCCGCCCAAGACTACCTTAAGTAACTTTGACCGCCTGAACTGTTGCCATCTGACGTCACGACCAATCGGAGAGCAGAATTCCAAATTACGTAAATATACTTAAATATTTTAAAAACTAATAATCCGGAGGAATTTATAGTGAAGTGTCAATCTAAAAAAATATTTTTATTAATTTGCTTTTCATCAAACACATAACATTAGTGACTTAGGTACCCTGCAACTAGTCCATTATTTGTTTGTCAGAAATGGCGGTAGCTAATGCGCCAGTTTACTAGACAAACCCGGGCCTCCAATCAGATTCCTCCATTTGGTCACATGTCCTCTTGCCACCCACCTGATAAAAACATGACATGAGTGAATGAGCACAACTGTCCAGTCTATTCACTACAGCCTATACACTAGTTTTCACTGTACGTGGTGCCAGCACTTCCTCGCTCCTCACCGTGCCAGAGACTCGGCGCGTCGGGCCCTGTTGATGTTGCTCATCCTGATAAATGTCCGGACGTGGGCGAAGGTGGCGCGAATCTTGGGATGGACGCGTGGGAACTGGGATGAACGCGTGGGAATTTGTCGTGGTCCTGGAGGACCACGACAAATTCCTTGATGACACGGACCTTCGGCTTAAGCCATCGGGCTCCAGAGCGTGGTGGGCACAGAAAACCGCCTCCACCTCCTTGAAGGTGGCGTAGAATGTCTCCGTGGGCACCGTCAGGCCGCCGATACTGACGACCCTGGTCCACAGGGCCTGCAGAGGCACCGACTCGGCCGAGACGGATGGTACACAGAGGGAGCGGTCGACGGGCCTCTTCCTCGCGATGTAGCCGGCGACGTAGGCCATGGCGCTCTCTGTCGCGGACGACGACGCAGCAGGGCGGCATGCTGCTGACTGGGACGCCTCCGCCTGGTGAAGCAGGTCAGCCACATCCCTCAGGCCGTCCATGTCCTCCCCGTTATCGCCGTCTGTTTTCGCTGTCGTCACCTCTTCCACCGGTCCGGTGAACTCCAGCAGGTCTGCCGTCAGTTGTGCATCAGTTTCTTGATGTCCAACAGATTGGGTGGCACCTGGCCGGCTGCTGGCTCTTCTCCTTCACTACACAAGCACCATCCTTGAATCCTGCAGTATAATAATTTTGCATGAATCATGTGCGCATAGACAGAGTGTATTACTGGGTAACCCATAACCCAAATTATTCATAACAGGTATACATAACCAAAATGTTAAATATGTGACACATACAGTATAACTGCTGCATGTTAAAGGAAATAGTTCACCTTCAACATTAGTTTTAAACTGAGATAGCAGTTGTGTAGCCCGTGTTGGGAAACCCCTATCTGCAAGTTTTCTTGACTGAAAAGACTCTCCAGCCGAATATATTTGAGTTCTTGGCGAAGGAATGCGGTGCTGGCGAAAGAATGTTGTACTGGTTTTAGCCCGGGCAGAGGCTATACCATCAGCCAATCAGCTTGCAGCTGGTGCTAGCAAGCGATCGCCTGCCGCCGGTTGGCACATCTCCAATGCGAGTCTATCTTTACACGACTACTTTCGAATCTGATTGGCTGAACCATTGTTTACATTCGCGTGACGTCAGGACTCTGACTCAGAGAGTATGCATATAGTTTTGATAAGCAATAAAAATGTACGGCCTTCTGTCCTGAATCGGCGCAATATAAGGCCATTTTTGACAATATAAAAAGAAATTGTATTACAAAATATAATCAAATCGTGTTGGGTACAACATTTCCAAGGTGAACTATTTCCTTTAAGTTGTGATAATTTTTTTTAGATTATCCCTGGTGAAATTTGAGATGGCAAGGTCATGAATTCACACTTGAATCACAGACACAGACACAGTGCAAAGAAGATCATCAAAAGTCATATAACAGAACATAATGCTACCTGCTATGCGTTGTCAGATTTAACAGCTAAATTATTTAAACATAAGTTACACAAGAAGGTAAGCACCAGATAGGGCAAGGCAAATATACCTCAATGAAACCCCAGATTTTCTAAGCCATGGATGCAGGCATGTCAACCACGTCTAAATGTAGATTATAAAGCGTAACATTAATCTTTACCATATGAAGGCAATAGAAAGCAACAATTACCATAGCCGTTCCGAATCGGCTGCTGTGCTGTTGTCAGCCGAAGTTAGAGAGCCTGATTCGCTGGAAGATCGATGACGCCAGACGCATTACCATGTCATACCAGGTGACATACTCCTGCTAACAAGTGCCAGCTCTGCTGCTGCGACAAAGTAGGTGCAGTACAAGTGTTTTGTCAGCAGGCACAGAAATTGGCACATGCGGCAGTTTCACAGTTGAAGGTGGGCTTGTAAACAAAGCAGAGCGCTTGTTCCGGGTTGAAAGCAGCAAACTCTGCCATGGCTATTGTAGCGTTGGGGAATGACAGAGGGGTCATAGGGGTAGAGAGAGTGGGAGAGTATGATAGGGAACACGGAGCTGGGCCGGGTTCCGCTCCACTCTGGCGTGTGGAGGGAGGGGTACGTTGTAGAGTGGGATAGCAGTGGAGGGATGATTTGTAGGGTGAGGGGAATGGAGAAGAAGGTAGAAGGAGAGAGGGGGTTTAAAGAGAAAGGAAGAGAAATGGGAGCCGAAGAGTGCATCCGCTCCACCAGCTGTCATGGGAAGCTGCTGCTCCCTCTGGCTGTACTGCTGCTGATCCCTCTTGTCCTCTTCGTCAGCTCGACCTTCGGTGACCTGCAGTGTTCTGCAGTGACCTGCAGTGACCTGTCATGACCTGCAGTGACATGCAGTGACATGCAGTGACCTGCAGTGACCTGAACGGCTCGTAGGTCTGCTAGAAGTGATGGGAGATGTAGAAACTGATGTAGAGATGTAGGTGTAGCATAGCGTAGATGTAGAGACAGATGTCTTGATGTAGGTATAGCGTAGCGTAGCAAGATCCCCTTCCGCGTACAAAACATCTGATGGTGGTAGATGCTTTTAAATTTTGAGAGACTGATCATCCTGGTCCATCGTATAGGCTGGTTCACCGACATGCCATTTCACTGCTCGAGGACGGGAGGGGCAGTGTCTCGCCCATGAGGGTGAGGACGGTACAACGGGAAAAGGGGTAGGATTAGCGTCGGTTGTGACGCCCTGGTGACCATTGCCAACTTTCGTGATTAGGTATCTCTTTACAATCGTAAGTCGGATCGTAAGTTAGGTCATCCGTCCAGTTACCCATCCCCTCGAACCCCTGCTCACCTCCAAAGCCAAAATCGCCCACTTTGTCTTACGCCCAGCGTCGCTAAGTTTTGCTTTCCTTCGAGTAATGATCCGTACGGCTGTCCAGGCAAAGTTCGGACTACTCCTACTGGGCCTTAACCTAAGATTTATCCGTCATCATCCGCACTGCCACTTTCCCAGCTACAGACATTCCGCTTTCATTCGCCCCATTATTATTTGTCCGTCCCAAAAAATTCCCTCCCAGTAGTGCCGGATGCCAGCTGGATGAGTGACTCCCAGGTAGGATAAATGTCCTCGTCAATACGAAATCCTACTAGCGCTCCGCTGAACGACAGCATTGCTGCGTGGGCCGCCCAGAATATATGTATTCAACGTAATCCGTCCGGTTCCTACTTTAGAAGGGAGCTAGTTTATCCATAGGACTTATATGAAACACCGACTACGCTTTACTGCTCGTCTTATCCTCTCTGTCCGGGCCTCCGACCTGGGCTCCGCCGGACCTGGGTCCTCTATCCGGGCCTAACTTGGGCTCCGCCGGACCTCTGACCTCCATCCGGGCCACGACCTGGCTCCGCCGGACCAACTTTCTAAGTTAACATCGACCGGCATCGACGGCGAGCTACGCGGATGTCCTTGCCTATATACCGACTGCGGGCGCCCGGGAATCTCTAGAGATCTTCCCGTTTAACCTAGAGTGACTTCTGAGGCACGTCCGGCCTCCTCCTCCCTCTTATCCTTCCTCCCTCGCCCTCCTTTTTCTGCGCCAACCTATCATCCTCTGGCATTTGGCACCCGCAGTCTCGGACTTACTAATTGTAACCTCCCTGTGATATGCGGCCAGCCGATATCACTCGGTCTGGGTATAATTTTCCACGAGCACTTTCATTCACATGTTTCGCCACGCTGATAGATTTTCGATACAAGGATCGGGCACACAAGCCGTCATGCCTCTCCTCCAAGCTCCGATACTATTTAATCTCTGTCCTGTCCTGTCCTGACCCACTGTTGCAGGGATCACACCTCCCTGTCCTGTCCTGTCCCACTGTTGCAGGGATCACACCTCCCTGTCCTGTCCTGTCCTGACCCACTGTTGCAGGGATCACACCTTCCTGTCCTGTCCCACCGTTGCAGGGATCACACCTCCCTGTCCTGTCCTGTCCCACTGTTGCAGGGATCGTACCTCCCAGCACTGTCCTGACCCATTGTTGCAGGGATCAAACCTCCCAACACTGTCCTGACCCATTGTTGCAGGGATCACACCTCCCTGGCCTGTCCTGACCACTGTTGCAGGATTGACACCTCCCTGTCCTGTCCATGTCATTCTAGCTATCCTATTACGAAATCAATATCAGCGACGTTTCTTCAACTATGACTGAGTACTAACCGCTTTACCAGTTCTCTATCGGGGACGTAAATTATATGACCCTTATGTAATTTCCTACATGGGAAACGTCCAAAAAGAATCGCAACCAGAGATAACGTGCATATATCACAAATGACCCATTTCAATAAGCATCAGCTAGTAATCTCCTAAATATCACTTTTCAACTTCAATATAATCGGCAGTGCACCGTCGTCAGAATAGATTCAAATAATTTAACGCTGTTTATAGTTGGCTAATAATAAGGCTTAAAGGGAAATAATGACCTTTTTCCACTAAAATGGAGTTAGCACTTGAAATCGCCAGACGAGATCAAAATATATTGTAAATTCATCACATTTTGCATGAAAACTTCCCTACCGAAAGATATTTCAAGTTAAAGTTGATAAGCGTTCCACACTTTTAACGACCGGTACTTGCACTATTTCTGACCTTTTGTCAAGTACTTTTGGTCCTCATCAAACTGCGGGCTTTTCCCGTATTGTTTTTTTACGCAATGGAGTGGAAAATATATTGTGCGTTCTGCTTGTTGTGATTATATGCCCGGCGATCTTCTAAAACTAACAGCGATTGGAAAAAGTGGCAATAAAATCGGAAGCTCATCGATGCACATCAACGCGGCATAGTTAGTGGTTGCGACCCTCAATTTTTGAAAATCGATTCATTTGTTTTCAACATTAGGAGTTGTGTATAGTTTGTCTGTGGCTGTATATAACACTATGCTTTATTTTATCATGAAAAATAATAATTTTTCCCAAAAAAACTAACGAACAATAACACAAAACTGGCAATTAAATCAGAAGCTCATCGATGCACATCGACGGCGACCTATTTAGCGTCGGCGATTTGTTTACAAGTCAATGTCATGCTTCTCGGCGCACTTAACCATCTCGGCGCACTTGGCGAGTTGTTCCTGATTAGTATACCCAAGTCCCGTAGCAGGCTTTGTTAATGACGTCACTGGTGCCAATCTTGTGTAGCATTGCAAAATATATCTGATTTCGAGTTGAAAGCTAATTAAAGACTTATTCAAATTATTGTTTTTAAGTTTGAATTTTCTTGTTAATCATTATTAAAGGTATTTTATCACTGTATTTCATAGTAGTTGACACTTCAGAAACTTGTGACGTAATAATATTGTATCCAATATGCATTTCCCTCACCTTTTGCTGTTGTGGCGCAGTGCCGAGTGCTTTGCGAATACTAGCTTGCCTGGGGTTCAATTCATTCCGCTCTTATTTTATTCGAGTTGGTATAGTTTGCATGTTGTTGTTATTCATGACTTATACTGATAGTCAGTCATGCATCACGGATGCTTCACGGATTGCTTCACGGATCAGAGCGCTGCTCGAACGCACGCTAGTAGCGCTTTCGTTCTCCATGGCAACCAGGCGTGAGCCAATGAAAAGCCAGAACGTATTCCCTTTCTGGCTTTTGATTGGCTGACGCCTGGTTGCCATGGAGAACGAAAGCGCTACTAGCGGGTGTCCGAGCAGCGCTCAGTTTGATCGGAAATGTCACAGAGCCTCCACAAATGCCGCACTCGATGTTAACAATGGTAGGGAAGGACGAATTTGTCAATGACCTTCATGAAGTACACAAGGTACTTGTTTTGTATTTTTTCCAAACTTACAACTTTGAATTTGGGAATAATTTTATTTAATTCTTAAATTTAAATAAAATAATTTTAAAAACATAACGGTAGCCTAAGAAATTGTTGCTAACAAAATCAAAAGGTCATTATTTCCCTTTAAGTTACCATTTGGACTGTCAATATACAGGACATCTAACATTACAGTTGTACCATGACGTTAACAAAGGGAAGGCGTCGGCTGTAATGTCGTAAATCGCGAGCTGCTGGCTGAAGGTGTATTTTTAACAGACGGTTAGGAGACTCACAATATTAAGAAAGTTAATTTGACTGTTATACTTATCATCCACTGACTCGCAAGTATACGTCTGTTGCAGGTTGCTGCGCCCTTAGAACCTTTTACGGGCTGAACTAGTTATGGTTTGATCGATAATTCCAAAGAAGGTAATATAAACAGGGATTTAACGTTAACCACTCCGGATCAGCGGCACGAGTTTATCAGCGACAGAAACGAGGTCGCATTGACGGCTAAGGAATCGCATTTCGCATACACCGTCCTTAAACACTCGTCGGTAGGAAGCGATGCTGGACCAATAGCTAATAGCGCATCGCCGATTATACATACGTAATCTTAGACAGACAATCTCCTGGCGGTAACTTACCAGTCTCCGATTTGTGTTGTCCCGCTCAACATAGAGCACACCTCTAAGCGACAGAATGAACCGATACTTTATAACCAATCGATGCCGTCTCAGTGATATGGTCCTTACATTTGTTATCCTTACCTGCCAAGCTAGAATGACGAGTCTCTACCCAACCTCACTAATATTTTGTCTGGTAGTTGGGTTACCTGGCGTTTTAACCGTTCAGCGAAAGTTATCATTTCGTGATTCGAAATCGTCCACAACTCTGATACATAACGTTAAATTTACTGAAGCGGAAACGTACTTAATCATTAAACTCTGGCTTCTGGCTAAGTATTGCGAGCAAGACGAGAACGAATTAATCGAACCATTCAAACAACAATCGAAACATATCCTACTTACTGGCTATACTGGCTTAATTCCTGCCTTACCTCATGCTGTCGGGGAACCGCATCGCTGTGTACATTTCCTTCCTTCAACGACCCCTCGACTCCATCATGTCTCCTTTCCCACGTAAAATGTTACACAAATTTACAATGTTTATTTTAACTCAGCAACTAAACAAACGGTAGCGCAGTACATAATCGTTTTTGGTACGTCCCAATCAATTTACATGTTCAACCAATGATTCATTTGAATCTCCGCCTAATATCACCAAAACCAGCACAGAACCGAATAATTGACTCGCTCAATCTCTAGTTTAAAATACTAACTAAAACCGCTCGTATTTACATGCCCCAATGCGCTAGGGCTTACGCCATGACCTGCAACGCAGCGTGCTGGATTCCAAAGTACTACGGTCGCCTGGCATCACACCTCTAGTACAGCATCGGCTACATACATTTTTCCTGCCTTACTAGGTCAAAAGTAGCGAGCCTGGACAGATGACCCAAATTACGTAAAATATCCCACTTAGTCCCTTATTGTTTAAATTTTGTAGTCACCGGACCTGGGCAAAATTTCGGGTAGGATCGGAGAGGATGAGCAGCTTCGTGACTTATTGTGATCTGCCGCCGTCGGCTCAGTTCTTGCCGTCTTCCTCTCTCTCTGCGGCTGTCAGCCCTGCCACGGCGGACGGCTGCTGCCGCCGCGACGCGGGCAGCGCGCGTGTTGAGGTCCCGAAGTCGACTCCCCCGGCTCGTGTGTCCGCTGCTGTCCGCTGCTCCCTGTGCGACGTTGCCTCTTTTTATACTCCGACCCGGCGGTGTCTTGTTCTGGGTGTGGCACACCCCCGTCTTCTGATTGGCCGATTCTTGCCGTCGACAATTTTGCATTTCTAGTGTATAGAGCTTCTTCAAACTTCTTAATGACCTTTCTTACATAATTTTGTTCATAATATAATTGCTTCAAGTAGTGCATATTTCTTCCACTTTCTTGTTTGCTTGCTACCTATGGCCACGCTCTTTGCTTTGTTACTGCCATGTGCCTGGTGTCTGGTGCAAATATATTTATATAAGTTTGATAAGAGGATTACGGCATCTTTATATAACCAGATCATTTTGGTTTCTTAATAATGCATCTTGCTGATAAAATAGTATTCTTCAATAACCGATCAGGTAGTCCTTTCAGTCATTGTATTCCAATTAGTACGTCGTAGTATCGTTTTTAGATGACTTTCTTTTCATCCCTTTATTTTTCCAGCATGAAATGTTCGCCTTCTTCAGCTTAACGAAACTCTTGACATGCTTAATTTTGTATCATTGCTTGGAGCTACGTTCAAGTTCAGTAGTTTTTAATGCTGCATTAACAATCGTTAAATATATATATATATATATATATATATATATATATATATATATATATATATATATATATATATATATATATATATATATATATATATATATATATATATATATATATGTATATATATATATATATATATATATATATATATATATATATATATATATATATATATATATATATATATATATATATATATATGCCGGCGTTGATCGTATTTCTAATTTTATCCTTACTTGCAATTAGCTCTTCGCCCTTGTGATCATATCAATCCTTCTTTTTAGACAATACTTCTGATTTTACGTCTTACTCCGCGTATATCGTACACGTCATTTGTTCCGTAATAATTAGCTGCGATTTTCTATCACTTCGCATCAATAGTGTCGGTTTATCATCCGCATTTCTTCTCAACAACGATTCTTCCCTTACTTCAAACCCGTCTCTTTGTCGGCGTGCTACAGCTCTACACAGCTGTCCCTTTGCCTTTGGGCGGCCGCCCTGGCTGTGCTGACTCATAGGACATAGAGGGGAGGGGCGGGGTGATGTGGCAGCGCCGGTAGGGACGGTACTGGGGCCGGTACGCAAATGGGACTGGTACCGTAATGGGTGTACCTGAGGGGCGTACACCCGGCTGGCGTTGCTCCCCGCCGTCGTCTCGCTTACTCAGCTGTTCTGGCGATGGCTGTGATGACTGTAGTTACTAGACTTGCAGTCTCGGGCTTCAGACCCGAGTTTTTGCATGTCTGGGTTGGATGCGAGGAGAGGGGCGTCTGCCGCCGGCCGGCTCGGAATGTTTTGTCAGAGGAGTCAGGCCCGGTGCATTGGAACATGGTTCATTTTGTCATATGGCACAACCTTATCTTTACAGACGGTGCAAGGTCTGTAAAGATAAGGTTGTGCCATATGACAAAATCACGTGACCAAGCGATTATGAAACGATCAGCAAGATTTCGAGTTAGCCACTAGAGAATAGCACGTGCAACCACTCCCGGGGCTCCTCCGCTTTTTTGGACCTTAATTTTTTTCCACGTGCCGAAACTCCCATTGGATTAACATAGCGAGTCGTGGAAGCGTAATCACTAATGTAAAACGAAGCATGATGCCAGCCCGTTGAGACAAAAGTAATCATAGGGCGATGTGCACAATAATTGGAGTTTTTTATGGTATTTTTTTTCACCTTCATATTTTGCAGTAGCATGGCTCTGCAAAATATGAAGGTGCGAATCACGTGACCAAGCGATTATGAAACGATCAGCAAGATTTCGAGTTAGCCACTAGAGAATAGCACGTGCAACCACTCCCGGGGCTCCTCCGCTTTTTTGGACCTTAATTTTTTTCCACGTGCCGAAACTCCCATTGGATTAACATAGCGAGTCGTGGAAGCGTAATCACTAATGTAAAACGAAGCATGATGCCAGCCCGTTGAGACAAAAGTAATCATAGGGCGATGTGCACAATAATTGGAGTTTTTTATGGTATTTTTTTTTCACCTTCATATCTTGCAGTAGCATGGCTCCGGAGCGGACAGCTCCATATCGCTCGGTGCAAGGTCTGTAAAGATAAGGTTGTGCCATATGACAAAATCACGTGACCAAGCGATTATGAAACGATCAGCAAGATTTCGAGTTAGCCACTAGAGAATAGCACGTGCAACCACTCCCGGGGCTCCTCCGCTTTTTTGGACCTTAATTTTTTTCCACGTGCCGAAACTCCCATTGGATTAACATAGCGAGTCGTGGAAGCGTAATCACTAATGTAAAACGAAGCATGATGCCAGCCCGTTGAGACAAAAGTAATCATAGGGCGATGTGCACAATAATTGGAGTTTTTTATGGTATTTTTTTTTCACCTTCATATTTTGCAGTAGCATGGCTCCGGAGCGGACAGCTCCATACCAATGGCAACGGTTTGTGGTGGTTTTTACCTAATTTGGTCCACTTATAGTGAACCAATCTGGATAAAACGCAAAACGGCACCGTTCTGGACCACGCCGGATCGAATGGTGAAGAAATTACGCAAATCAGTCCCATAGCATCGGAGCATGGGCTTGCCTGCAACAGTTGTTGGTGTTTTTTGTCCAATTTGGTCCACTTATAGTAAACCAATCTGTATAAAACGCATAAAGGCACCGTTTTGGACCACGCCGAATCGAATGATCACGAAATCACGCAGATCAGTCCCATAGCCTCGGAGCATGGGCTTGCCTGCAGCAGTTGTTGGTGGTTTTTGTCCAATTTCGTCCACTTAGAGTAAGCCAATCTGTATAAAACGCAAAGCGGCACCGTTTTGGACCACGCCGGATCGAAAGGTGAAGAAATCATGCAGATCGGTTCTATAGCCACGTAGTATGGGTTTGCCTGCAACTGGTTTCGGTGGGTTTTGGTCCAATTTGGTCTACTTAGAATGGACCAATCTGGATAAAACGCAAAACGGTACAATTTTGGACCACGTCGGACTGAATGTGGACAAAATAATGCAGATCGGTTCAATAGCCTCGGAGCATGGGCTTGCCTGCAACGGTTTTTGGTGGTTTTTGGCCCAATTTTGTCTACTTAGAGTGAACCAATCTGTATAAAACGCAAGAGGGCATCGTTTTGGACCACGCCGGATCGAATGGTGAAAAAAACATTCAGATCGGTTCCATAGCCTCGGAACATGGGCTTGCCTGCAACGGTTTTTGGTGGTTTTGGTCCGATTTGGTCCATTTAAAGTGAACCAATCTGTAAAAAACGCAATACGGCACCGTTTTGCACCATGCCGCATCGAGTGGTGCAGAAATCACGCAGATCGGTCCCATAGCCTCGGAGCATAGGCTTGCCTGACAAATTGAACTACAGGTTTGTATCCAATTTGGTTCATTTAGATTAGAATAAAGTATATAAAACCCAAACGGCACCCATTCCGACCAGTTGAAATTGAATGGTGAAAAAATCACTCAGATCGGTCCAGTAGTTTCGGAGCATGGGCTTGCCTGCTAATCTGGACAGTTTTTAGACCCTCCCTATTCAATACATACAAAACATGGCTGCATTTATCATGTGACCAAGGCCGCCCTCAGCTGATGCAATACGAAATTGTTAACATTCATATTGACATATATAAAGTCAACTCCTCATATTAATTTATTGCTGACCAATATTGATAGATTGGTCAGTAATAAATTAATACGAGGAGTTGACTGTTTAGCAATCATAAATGTATCACGTGATCAATACCTACACCCCTACACCGGCAAAATAATAGTGCGGCAAAACGATAGCCGAAGTGCGCCAAAAAAATCAACCTCTGGACCTGCCATATATGGTCATGCTCCGCCCCGTTATGGTCACGTGGCATTTGAAGGGGGTTGATGCTGAGAAAATGTACCCCGCTACACTATCACAATCACTTTTCTGTATGATAATTTGTTTGGTCTTTGTGCACATGCATTAGAATATGTCCTTTCAGCGGCAAATCTGTGAAGCTCTTTGAAGCAGGATTACAAGAAATGTTCAGAGCAATTCCTAGGGTCTTTAACCTCTTCCCTTGCTGCATCTCGTCGAATTAATTACCACCAAAGGGCAAAGATCGGCCACTTTTGGATCACGAGGAAGACGGTGGTAGCCAGTCCCCAAATGATTTGAATTACCCTTCTCCGTACTATTGGTACAGCCAGGCACAACACCGGGCATAGCCGGGTACAAAACGTGAATTGAAAATGGAAGAGATCAAGCTCTACCCGACAACTTAACAGTTAAAACTTTACAGCGCCTTACGTACCTAGTCTACAGAAGCTAGCGACAAATATGAATAATCTACGATGCATTTAGATTGTTTCGTTTACTCTAAGAGCTTTCGTAATACCTGCGCGGCTTTCGCTCCTCGGTAAAGCTACCACATATTTAGATGGAACTAAAAAAACTAGTATATAGTAGTGAATCTAGTACTTTTCTAGTATTATCCTAAATAAATCATACTAAAATCCGTTCCACTCGTCCTCTATCACCCTGGGTCGTTATCGTATATGTTGTGCGGTAATGGCCCAAGAGAAGAACCTTGATAGGTGTCAATGGGGTTGAGAAGGGGTCGGGAGAGTGTGCGGCCGCGAGATGTTCCGGTGGTCTGAATCTGCACGCGCTGATAATGATTGGTCAGGTGGCATTGGAACCAGCGCGTGTCTACACCAGGCACGTAGCCAAGGGGAGGGCGGCGGGGGCGAGGAGGGCCCTTTTCGCGCGCGCATCGGGCCGATGAGACCGCGCGAAGCGCGGTATCATAGGCTCTTTACTACACGAAGCGTGGTCTTTAGAGACTTTAGAGGACTTCAAAGGCCCTTTAGGGCCACCAGGGCCCTCTCTGAAAGACCAGAGGGCCCCTTGGACGTTCAAAAGAGCCCTGTGCATGTCAGAGGGGCCCCTGGCCAGACCGAAAGGGCCCCTGAGCAGGTCAGATGGCCCCCTGAGCACGTCGAATGGGCCCCTGAACACGTCGAATGGGGCCCTAGCCAGCACAGAGGGGCCCCTGGGCAGGTTGAGAGGCCCCTGGGCAGGTTGAGAGGCCCCTGAGCATGTCGACTGGGCGACAAAGCGGCTAGCGCAGTCCTTTGCCAGGTCATAAGGGCCCCTGAGCAGGTTGGAGGGCCCCTGGACAGACCAGAGGGCCCTTGGGAAGTTAAGAGGACCCCTGTACAGGTCAGAGGGGTCCTGACCAGACCGAAAGGGCCCCTTGGTGGGTCAGAAGGGCCCCTGAACATGCCGAATGAGCCCCTAGCCAGCACGGAGGGCCCCAGGGCAGGTCGGAGGGCCCTCGGAGCATGTAGGCGACAAAGCAGCCAGCACAGTCCCTTGCTAGGTCGGAAGGGCCCCTTAGAAGGTTAAAGGGCCCTGGAGAGACCAGAAGGCCCCTGGAAAGTTAAAAGGGCCCCTACGCAGATCGGAGGGGCCCCTGACCAGACCGAAAGGACCCCTGGGCGGTTAAGAAGGGCCCCTGAACATGCCGAAGTGGCCCCTGGCCAGCACGGAGGGGCTCCAGGGCAGGTCGGAGGGCCCCTTGAGCATGTCGGCATGGCGACAAAGCAGCCAGCGCAGGACGACCAGAAGAGTCGCTTGGCCGATCGGAGGGGTCCTGGGCAAGTCAGAGGGGCCCCTGGCTAGACCGAAAGGGTCCCTGGGCCGGTCGGAAGGCCCCTTGAACATGCCGGATGAGTTCCTAGCCAGACTGGAGGGGCCCCTGGGCAGGTCGGAGGGGCCCCTGAGCAGGGGCGGCGGATTGCGGGGGCAGGGTACCCAAAATTCCCCCCAGTCGAAAATCCTGGGGGGCAAAGGGTAGTTTTGCCCACCCCCCAGATTTTAGCCTGCTCAATCTGGGGGCAACATGACCCTTTCCCTCCCCAGGATTTAAATTTGAGGGGGATTTTGGGTACCCTGCGCCCCGCAATCCGCCGCCCCTGCCCCTGAGCAGGGCGGCAGGGCGGCAAAGCAGCCAGTGCAGTCCCTGGCCAGGTCGGAAGGCCCTCTGAACAGGCCGAATGGGCCCCTTGACACACAAGAGGGGCTTCTTGGAAGGTCAGAGGAGTCTCTGGTCAGACCGGAAGGGTCAAAGCACGTAGAGATCCCAGATGAAGATTAAACACAAAAAGGACTTACTCCACAATACAAATATTAAAAGCGGAGCTTTCGGGTATATTGTAACACCCTTCGTCAGGGTGCTACAATCATTGACCTATAATATAACTAGACAGCCGACTGCCGTACGGCCGGCCGCTCGCTGCCCGTTCCCGCCTGGCGACACTAGCGCCATCTGTAACGAGGCAAAAGCGTCCGACCGCCCATTGCCCCCCCCCCCCATGTTAAATTCGCTAAAAATAAGGCCTAAAATAAAACAAATAAGTCGATCCTTGACATTTTAAATGGTTTCGTTGGATACAATGGGGTTTTAGGCGAAGAATTCTGGTAAAATTATTGCTTCGAAAAAAAATATCCAAGAAGGAATTATCTGACAAACGAAAGCGTGCAGACCGCAAAACAGTCAAACCGGGTCGAACGGTCACGCCTATTTCCGCCGCCTAAGTCTATTTCTATTTCCGCCTAAGTGTATATTGTAAATCGGCATGTCATGCCCGCCAGCTTTTGGAGAAGCTCATATCAGTTCAGTTCAGTTTATTAGAACATTCCATAGGTATGGGTATTACTGTTCCACGTCGGGTACATAAATGGGCAAAACCCATACGCAAATACATTGTAAAAAGAAATACCGTAAAACACCGCAACACGACAAAGTAAAACGAATCAGAGGCACGGTAAAAAAGCATGCTAAGACTTAATTAAGAGCATGTCATATCCTGTAACGCCGCCTTGAAGGCGTTGACTGTGGGCTTATTCCGGATAGATGGCGAGAGTATACGCTCCACGCCAAAGCCGCACGGTGGGAAAACACCCGCTGCGATGCACTCTGGTTGCATTTGGTCACATGCAGGTCACCTCTCTCAGAGGCGCGAGTCCGCCTTGTCGACACGTCGCTCCGTCGGGTGAACATTTCCCGGATCGCTACAGGCGAGTCATCGTGCATCAGTGCGCTAAACGTTTTGACAAGGTCACGGCGCACCACCAGTCTCAATCCTTGGCCAGTTCAGTGACTTAAGAGCCGGTGTGATGTGGTGATACTTTTTTAATCCAGTGACCAGCCTCGCTGCAAAGTTAATATTTTTTTGAATTTTGTGTAGCTGACCCTTGGCAGCCGCAGCCCACACGCTCAGGCAGTAAGTGATGTGTGGAAAGACGTAGGCCTGAATGATAATTTTGATGACATCACTGGAGAAGTAATGCCGAAACTTGTACAGGGTTACAAGAATTCGGTTACATTTCTGGACTCACATGCGCCCCCCAAGTCAGCCCATGCGCCCCCCAAGTCAGCCCGGCGTCGATAATAACGCCCAGAACCTTGACCTCCGAAGGTCGTTCTGTCGAGTCACCGATTTTGAAGTAGAAGTTTGCCGACTTTTTCAGATTTTGCCTGGACCCGACTAGCATGAAGTCTGTTTTTCCTTCGTTCATTTTCAGTGAATTAGCGTTAAACCAGGCCTGGAGCTCGTTTACGGTGGTTTCTAGTCTGTTTTTTAAATCATCGAGGCCGAACCCGTCCGGAGACGTGCAGTCCAGGTGCACTGTGTCATCAGCGTAGGTAGTCAGACTTCCGTGAGACAAGTAGCACGGCAGGTCGGCGGTAAACAATATAAAGAGAATCGGCCCTGGGGCACTCCGCATGACACCGGCAAACAGCGTCGTCCACCCCGAACAATCTGCCCTCGGCCGCTCAAATAATTACGGAACCAGTCAATGTTCATAACACCGTACCAAGACAGTTTTGTAAGGAGGACGTCGTGGTCGACGCTGTCGAATGCCTTGGATAGGTCGACTGTCGCTACCGATGATACGAGTCCTCTGTCGTTGTTCTTGACCAGGCGCTCGACAGCGGCGAGCACGGCGTCCTCGGTAGAGTGGCCCACCCTATACGCATACTGAGATGGGCTAAACAGATAGGCCGAGCTAAGATAACTAGTCAGTTGACAGCATACTACTTTCTCCAAGATTTTTGACAAGACACTGAGAAGTGAAATAGGACGGTTGTTCGATGGCACAGTAGGGTCGCCTGATTTTGGTATCGGGACGACACACGCCGTCTTCCATGCGTCAGGGAACACTTTGGTGCAACCGCACGTCCGATTGACAAGCGGACTTCTTTGCTGAGTAGCCCCATCCACCCTACCCTGTTTGAGACCAGTGCCGACTCACGTGAGCGACTACCACTGCGCGTGGCGCGTGCCGCGTGAGGGGTGTGCAAAGTGTTTTGGAACAAAATACTTTGCACACCCCTCACGGTGTGGCGCGTGCCGCGCCAGTGGCGGATCCAGAGGGGGCAGGGGGCCATGCCCCCCCCCCCCCTTGAGCCTCGAATGAGGGGCACTCTGGCCGCCTGAGGGGGCACTCTGGCCGCCTGAGGGGGTCCTCTGGCCGCCTGAGGGGCCTTCTGTTCGCCTGAGGGGGCACTCTGACCGCCTGAGGGGGCAATGGCCGCCTGAGGGGACACTCTGTCCGCCTGAGGGGTTACTCTAGCCGCCTGAGGGGGCACTCTAGCCGCCTGAGGGGGCACTCTAGCCGCCTGAGGGGGCACTCTGACAGCCTGAGGGGCCCTCTGGCCGCCGGAGGGGGCACTCCGGCCGCCTGAGATCGCCCTGAGGGAGTCGTGATTCGCATCCATAGGCGGTGAAACAGGGGGGGGGGGCACCGGGCACCGTTCTCCCTTGAATCCAGGTCACCTATTTTATGCGAAATGGTGCGAAATTTAGAGACAAAAACGCGCCTCAACTCCCAACCATTATGCTATCGTGTACCAACAGCGTGACAAGTTCAACACGACACTTCAACGCAACATCCCAACCACGGTACTTTGAATTCTGGTTACTGGCTTTGAATTTAATTGAATACTGAATACTGATATAATCTGACACAGCACCAAGCCCCTCACAGCGAATCTTGCCTCAGGTTTTACACGCAGCCACCACGCGCGCGCGAGTTCACGTCGCGAGCGCTTCACGGTAAAGAGGTAAAAAGGCGAAGTCACGTGACTATTTTAAAGTTGAGGCTCCGACACACCTCCACTTCAGCACCACTTATCAGCTGAAAAACTGGATAATATGCCTTACTTTTGCATTCCATAGATAGCCTGTCTTATTCTCATTACAAAATTGTATTACAATATCAAATATCTTGCACAAAAATACCTAAGATGCCCTTAGTTCCAAGACACTACAAATTTCGTCGTAGGGTTTAGTGTTAACTTTAGAAGAAGAAACACATTTTTGCCTCGCTAGTGAATTGCTGTCGGGAACGGCCTGAGCGCAGTAGTCGGCCATCTAGTTATAATAGAGATCAATGGCTACAATATACCCGAAAGATCCGATTTTATTTTTTCCTGTATAGTAAGCCCTCTTTGTATTATATATATATATATATCACCCACTCCACATCATGTCTTTTCGCTTCGCGGATCCCAGATGAGTCCCTGAACAGGTCGGAAGGGCGTAGAAAAGGTCAGAGGGACCCCTAGACGATCTGAAGGGACCTTGGGCCTTTCAACAGTAAGAATACAGTTGTACATAAAACTTAAAATTTTCGCGCCGCTCCGCAGCGCAATTTAACTACAAATTCAATTATATGCGGGTTAGTTAAGAAATAGGTCAGTTTCTCGGCGCATTTATGTGTTATGTTGCTACTTTCCTATATTATTGTGCAAAAATAGTTCACTTTAGCACTTTTTCCCCGCACCTTTAAACGCACAATATAGCAATTTTAGAGGTCCGCACCATACGCAATGCGACGCATTGATGAGAAAGCAACCCAGGGCATAATACTCAAAATTTTCGCGCCGCTCCGCGGCGCAATTTGTTTAAGAGTTCCAGGTCTTGAGCTTAAAAAATATTCCAAGTTGGTATAGCTGATTCCAAATTCGTGTCGCTGGTTCAAAAGTTGATGAGGCAGTTTGCTAACTCCAGCTCCTAAACGTTGGTATGGCCCATGTCATACCTGTCATACTGCATTTTCCAGCCTTGCAACGTGCCTTTTCATGCGTTTTTTTGTTTGGGGGGGGGGGCCTTTCAACGCTTGGGAAGGGGCCCTTTCAACGCTTGGGAAGGGGCCCTTTCGAGGCGCCCCCCCCCCCCCCCTGGACGAAATCCTGGCTACGTGCCTGGTCTACACCATAGAGATCTAGCTTACTCAGCAGTGAGTCGTGTGGGATACAGTCGAAACAGCGAGAGCAGTCCAATAGGCAGAGAAGAGTACTCTCACGCTGGTCCATAGATCGAAAAACATGGTCAGTGAGGGTGAGCAAGGCAGTGTCAGTGGAGTGATATGGTCCTGAAGCCGTGCTGGTTAGGGGAAAACAGGTGGTGGGTAGAGAAATAAGAATACAGCTGTTCGGAAACAACGCGCTCAGATATTTTTGCTATGGTAGTGAGAATCGAGATTGGCCTGTAACTACTAAACTCATCGGACTTTGCAGCTTTCGGAGTGGGATGGACAAGAGTGAGTTTCCATGAGTCAGGAACGGTGCGTGAGGTTAGACTAGAGTTGGCGATGTGGGTTAGAACGTGGCAAAGCGAGTAAAGACACATTTTAATAAAACGAACACACAGGCTATCTGCGCCACAAGCTGAAGAACCATTCATCCTGCCAACGACCAATACCAAACATTCCGGTGTGATAGGCGCAAGCACGAACGAACTAGTTGATACTCGAGGCAAACGGACAGGCAGCTCAGGTCCAGATCTGTCTACTGCTCGCGACGTGTTCGTTCCGATCTCAACAAAATACTTATTTAGGGCATCGACATGCACATGCTCAGCAGTGATAGCCGGCTTGCCCGCCTTCTTGGATGCTAACATAGGCTGCACTCCCCTCCACACAGACGCCCGTCCATGTTCACGGATGTGCCGCTGAATGGCGTCTCGGGTGTCACCACGTATGGCGGCCTGCACGCGTCGATTCAGCTCCCGGTAGATGTCGCGGTTGCCGTCACGCAGTGCCGCTCTCCGCTCAGCCATTATCTGTTTGGTGGCCTCGGTCACGGGCGGGGCTGTAGGGTTTCGCACTTTGGTCCGTTTCAGAGGTGCCGCTTCGTCCAGTACGGGCCGTGTGACGCTCAGGAAGTAGCAGTGGCGGCGGAAGGTATTTTCGGATGGAGGGGCAAGGAAACCCAGGGCGCCCCCTCGGGCCAAGCGCCCCCCCCCCCCAAACAAAAAAAAAATCGCGCTAAATGATATCTCCTCGTATTTAGGCCACAATATTATACCAGTAAAACGTTTTTTGGGGCGATGACCGAGCGGGCGCGCTCTGATAAAGCTAAAACAGGTTTGAAATATGAAACGGTACGTGCGCACACGTGTGCATTGACTGTCCCAATAATTAGTAACATATTCAATAGTTTTACCGTGGTTATATCCTAGTATGCATAATTTTAGGAACGTTCAGCTGAATGGAGATGTACAAAGTAAATAGCGCTTCCCTGGGACAAACTAAATAAAAAGCATGTATTAAAGTGAAATATTCACCTTTTGATTTAATTACCTGCATTTTTCTGTGACACATGTACAAGGGCGGATCCAGCCGGCCGTTTTTTTGGGGGGGGGCAAACCGTTTTTAGCGGACCATACCTGCCCCCAATTTCGAATTTCTTCCCGGATTTGGCCCACTTTATTTGTCAACTACACGATGTCTTTTCCTTCTTTAGCTTTTAGGCCTTTTGGGATATCGAAAAAGAAAAATGGTCAGCTTGCAGTTTGTATTGTTCCGACATTGCCTTACACTGAGCAAAACTATGTCAATTGTCAGCTGTACCCAGGGGCGTCGCCGATAATTTTTGAATGGGGGGGGGGTCGGCTAAAATGACGAAAGAAAAACTAACCATTTTGTATGCGTGTATTTAGGCCTTTGCAGCATTTTTAATGTGTTCTTTCATGTTTTAGTAGCTACACACTTGCTATTTATCGCCGCGAAGCGGTGCGAAATTTTTACTGGTTTGCCTGATAAAACCCAGACACATAGGCGGTGGGCCTTGTAGAGAATACGAAGCTAAACATGCTATTCATTCAATTCACCGCTACAACGAACCAAAGACGATGACGATGGCTTCGTTATGACGATGGCCACCGATGTGACGCCGCGAAGCGGCGTGAAAATGTCAATTTTAGGTCGTGGAAAACGAAATTTTCATATTGGAGCCAGACCGTAAGTGGAGCCAAGCCTCAGGTAACTCCTTTTCCTGGTTACACATCTCGGTATGATGAAAAATATTGAAATTAAGGTAGTTTTTCATATACATTAGCCTCGGATAGTAAATCACAATGACCGGTGGCAGTCAGCGCTCAATAGTACATATAATAATAATAACTGTATACATATGAACCAAACTGTAACAAACAACTAGTAACAATGCAAATGGTTTGAAAGCAGCAAAGGGGAAGAACGATGTTTCCGCGCATAAATGGTCCCTGTGGATCTGGAGGAGCCTGGGGGAGATGGTCCTGGCCTGGTCCCCACTATTAGCTCTTCAGTCCAGCAAGCTGGGCACCGCTGAAGCAGCTTCCGGGTGCCGATGTCTGTGTCTTTGCGTTCGCGTCGCCTTTTTTCGGAACTCGGCAGACTAGCTAAACATGTAGCCCGCTTGAAAGTTAATATTTTATGAAGGGCCCCTGGGGCTAGCAATTAGGTACCGCCAAAGAAAGACTGCCGACACTTAATTCATTTATTTTCCCATTTTCCAAATTTGTATAAGCAATTGCGCATTGTGTCATGCCGCGAAGCGGCAAGAAATTTGCAAGTTTTTAACTGTGGATAGCTGGATTTTGACTGCTGCAAAGGCAATTTTTACAACTGTACGTCCGACCGTTGGGGGGGGGGGGGGCATAGTATCAGGACCTTTGGGGGGAGCATGGCCCCTTTGCCCCCCCCCCCCAACTGGATCCGCCCCTGCACATGTGTGGTTTCAAATTGATCGTGCCTCAATTTAAAAGTGAACTAACAACATTTTCTATTGCAAAAATTAAATTATGGGAAATTAACAAAGATGTACTAACATATCGTGACACTATCTCTATCACTATCTCTATCACTATCTCTGGTTTGAATGTTATTTGTAAACAAGTCATAGGGCCAGCAATGAAGTAAGTGCTCCAAGAAGCGTGACAACGTTCCTGATCGGTCAATGAAACAAATCGGATACACTAAATACGTCGCCATCCTTGGCCAAGTTAATCCGCGGAATGCATCACGGTTTTCTGAAACGTGTATTGATTGATTATGAATAAACGGTTTAGATAAATGTTTCATGTGTGCACTGTAATATATTAAATACCTGTTTGTTTAAAATTGATGGGATTTTTTTTTATAAGTCGTGAACACTAAATAGTTCGCCGTCCGGGCCAAGTTAAACTGCCGATTTCAATGCACTTTTTTCAAATGAGAGTTGATTGTTCATAGAAGTTCGGTACATATTCGCAAAAGATAGTGATGAAACATTATATGCCTTCATGATAAATAACAACGTGTAGGCAGACTAATTTGCGCTGGTTTCGATATGTTATTAAAATATTGGAATACAAAAATGTAATTACAAAATTGTGATTACAAAATTGTAATTACAAAATTGTTATAACATAATCGAACCTGGCCTAAACTTTACAGCAATTACGGCCACAGGGACCCACGTTTAGAACACCCGCTCGCATTCGCTCCCTGCGCTGTGACCTACGGGGGGGGGGAGCTGTCTCCACCCCCGGACCCCCAGACCATCTCGTAGATAAGCCGTAAATAAGTTTTCCGATGTATTTGCGCGGCCCCGCCCCAAGTCAAAAATACGGAGAAAAACGTTCCAACAACACGAACGAACACTGAAGAAAAAAAACGTTCCAACGAGAGAAGAAAAAACGTTCCAACGGATCTACGTACGAACGCTTCCAAATCCGGCCCCATCGGCCCCGCCCCTTGCATTGTCAAAATATACGAAGAAAAGCCGTGCCAACAACACGTACGAAGGCTGCAAAAGAAAACGTTCTAACGAAACCGTTCCAACGGATCCCAAAAATATACTGATATAAAGACGTTCACAACACGTACGAACGCGGACAAAAAAAAACGTTCTTAACAAAACCATTCTAACGGATCCAATTTTTGTTTTCACAAAGCGCTTGTAACATATTGTATGGTTTATCCTGTCTTTGAAATAGGGATGCGTGAAACATCACAGAAAAATCGAAGTAGAACATAAACAAGTGTTTCATAAACTGGATAGAATCGGATGAAACTTTAACTTCGCATAGATATAAACAACCGTTTTGTCTAACGAAAGGGAATGTTTTCTTGCCTTGCTGATCATTAAATAATATATTTGTATCGAAAGATCCGCCAGGGTTTCAATCCACCTTGCTTCTACCTGACAATTTACAAGTCTGCTAAATTATGGTCTGTTGAAGTATACGCTTTTGTGTATCAAATATAAACGTTTGGCATATTGCTTGATCCAAACTAGCATGTGTTTTCGTGAACGGATACTATTTCCTTTCAAATCCATGTAAGATGAGGCCTTGAAACACAGGCGGCCAGAGCGCCCCTCAGGCGGCCAAAGAGTCCCCTCAGGCGGACAGAGCGCCCCTCTCAGTCGTCCAGAGCGCCCCCACTCAGGTGGCCAGAGCGCCCCCACTCAGGTGGCCAGAGCGATCCCTCTCAGGCAGCCAGAGGGCCCTCTTTCAGGCGGCCAGAGCGCCCTTCTCAGGCGGCCAGAGCGGCCCTCTCAAGCGGCCAGAGCGCCCCCTCCCAGGCAACCAGAGCACCCCCTCTCAGGCGGCCAGAGCGCCCCCTTTCAAGCAGACAGAGCACCCCTCTCAGGCGGCCTGAGCGCCTCCTCTCAGGCGGCCCGAGCGCCTTTTCTCAGGCGGCCCGAGCGCCTTTTCTCAGGCGGCCAGAGCGCCCCCTCTCAGGCGGCCATAGCGCCCCCTCTCAGGCGACAGAGTGCCCCCTCTCAGGCCAGCAGCCCCTGCCAAACACAAAGCTCCCCTCGGCTGAGTTTGGGGGGAAACTGTCTCCTTCCCCCTGCCCCCCCCCCCCCCCCCTCTTCCGCCGCCACTGCCAGAGCGCCCCCTCAGGCTGCCAGAGCGCCCCTCAGGCTGCCAGAGCGGCCCTCATGTGGCAAGAACCCCCCTCATGCGGCCAGAGCGCCCCCTCCGGAAGCCAGAGCGCCCCCTCAGGCGGCCAGAGTGCCCCCTCAGGCGGCCAGAGCGCCCCCTCAGGCGGCCAGAGCGCCTCCTCAGGCGGCCAGAGAGCATCCCCTCAGGCTGCCAGGGCGGCCCTCATGTGGCAAGAGCCCTCCCCCAATGCGGCCAGAGCGCCCCCTCCGGAAGCCAGAGCGTCCCCTCAGGCGGCCAGAGCGCCCCCTCAGGCGGCTAGAGCGCCTCCTCAGGCGGCCAGAGAGCATCCCCTCAGGCGGCCAGAGCGCCCCCTCAGGCGGCAAGAGCCCCCCCCCCCCCTAAGGCGACCAGAGTGCCTCTCAGGCTGACAGAGCGCCCCCTCAGGCAGCCAGAACGCCCCTCAGGCAGCCAGAGCGCCCCCTCAGGCGGCCAGAGCGCCCCCTCAGACAGCCAGAGCGCCCCTCAGGCAGCCAGAGCGCCCCTCAGGCAGCCAGAGCGCCCCCTCAGGCGGATATATATATATATATATATATATATATATATATATATATATATATATATATATATATATATATATATATATATATACATATATTGTCAATATATACATATATGGATGAAATTCAAGCATGCTCATGACTAGATCAGGATAAATACTACAGCAGAGTACATACAAATGTGATATTTAAAATCACTAGCGGATCCAGGGGAAGGGGGCATGGCGCCCCCCCCCCCTCCCCCCCAAAAAAACACCTGAAATCGGAGCAAAATTAACCACCGTTCTGGATCCGCCAATGTTAAAAAGCACGTGCAATGCCTTTATAATGAGATCAATCACATATATTTTATATCCCCCAGGCCCAAAACCACCGTTCTGGATCTGCCAATGTTTAAAATCACGTGCAATGCCTTTATAATGAGATCAATCACATATATTTTATATAACACATGTTTCACACCAAGGAAAATACACAACAGAATGTGAAAACAAACTGCATGACATCAACGCTTGTGCCGGGGAAGCCCCAGATAGCCGACTACAGGAGCCCTCTTCTGCTACTGCTGAGCTGACTACTACTCATCCTAAGATACATACCAAGTTAATCCCTTGTCAAGCACCCCAGGAACTGGACCAACGCCACGCTTAGCAACAATATAAATGCAGAAGGCCTCACATGCGCCAGTCACAGTGCAACGGCAGCAGACCCGATCGGACTTGCACTATTCAACACACAGCAGTGCAGTCGCTGCCAAGCTGTCCAGGCTCCGCCGCTTCAGCGCAACAGCCGGATGCAGAAGAATACGACATGAACCAATAACTTGTATGTACAAAGTTCTGCAAATAACCAATGAGTACATACAAAATTATCTCAACACAGTGTAGCCAAATTCAGCCAGTTAGGTGTCAAGGATGTATATTACTAGCGAGGCCGAAGGCCGAGCGAAGTCTTACCAAACTTGCGGGAAAACAATATTGAGCGGCCTGATATGAAATATGAAATATGAAGAGAGCAAAATTCTTTGGAACCAAAAAGTCCAGAAAATGACACAAATTCCAAAACAAATTCCACACGACAATGACTGCTCGCAGTACTGACAAAAACAAAAATCAATTATAAATACATTCCACTAACTAACCAGAAACTGGAACATAAAGCGAGACGCGGACCAATAAATACCCTGCCGTCGGTGACGAATGCCACTGCACGGGAGTGAATGCAAAGGCTGTTGTTGTTGTTGGTGGATTAGGGCGCGTAGCTGCGAGGCTCAAAATGCAAAGGCTGTACAAATCTGTATTATTCTTGATTAAAAACACAAACGCCATACTTTCCGCGAATGTCGTGCATCCATATTTGGTATATTATTCCGAATCTGGTAGTGACCTTCATTTATTGGTATGTTTTCTAGTTTTTATAGTATACTTTTAGTATATACTAAATACAAACTTTGTGGAGTACCCAGTGTTCTATTGCCCTGGCTGCACCCAAGGCTGTATAAACCAGCCCCACCAGTAACGGTTGGCAGCACTCGGGCGTTTGGGCGTTAAAAGCCTAATACACCATAGGGTTCCCATGTTAAATCGATGATTATCTGACGAGACTGGCTCGTAACCTATGGTACATATTTTAAATCCAACTTCTGAAACTGATAGCTACAAGCCTTAGCTACAATGTTAATATTTATCATTTTTCGATATTCCGAGCGCAAAGGGGTTAAATGGGCTTGGGGGTAAAAAAATGTCGGAACGACCGCTGACGGCTTCCAAATACTAGTACAGTACTGAAATATACACTACTTCGACTACTACTTCGTAGTAGAATTTAATATGATCGCTTCCAAATGCTACTACATGTACTGTAAATACACTACTTTGACTACTACTTCGTAAATTTGCTGGCGTTTAATTCAATAAATAAAGATGTAATCTATGGAAATAGAAGTTATTGATCGCAAACGATACGTTTAGTTTATAATAGACAAAACAATTACGATACAAATTATATCTTGTCTAATTCATTTGGGCGTTACATTCCTTACTGTTCTACCCGTTGTTCTATTACCCTGCTTATACGGCCTTGCCCAAGGCATAACAAGGTAGGCCATTCCGGCCAAAAATAGGGTATCAAGCTTCTGATTGGTCGATGGTCGTGACGTCAATGGTGCATGACTTTTGCTAGCTGGCATGATAAGCGTGCAAAATCCCATTTGAATCCCGCAACTAACTCGAAAACTAAAAAGGCTAGCAAGACGCAGAAAAAAAACGTTAGAAAACTCTCTACAAGGTCATTCGAAGTTATTGGAAAATTATTTGGCTCCGGTCAATATTGAGATCACCAGAGGTCATCAAAGGTCACACTTTCCAAGTGAAGGACTTTGCTCTAGAAACCCCCAGACATCTCGGGAACTATGAGAGCTAGTAACAAACGGAAAAAAAGCAATCGAAAGCTCATACAAATTCAAATCGCGGTGGTTGCATTCAACAGTTTAGGCCCTAGAGGTCACCAAAGATCACGAGGACATTCTTTCCAAAACGTTTTTCAGAAATAACTGTGTATTGGTTAGACATATAGTAGTAATTTTAAAACCATCGTGTTTGTCTCGTAAAGGTGTTTCGAAACAACATATTAATGGTGACCTGGTTAGGTCACCATTCTAATACTGATTCTAGAGAAGAAGAAAAAGAAAGAAAAAAAGAAGAAAAGATAAAAGAAAAAAGAAAAAAAGATAAAAGAAAAAAGAAAAAAAAGAAGAAAAGAACACAAAGAAGAAAAAAAGGAAAAAGAAAAAGAAGAAAATAGAAAAATAGAAGAAAAAAAGAAGAAAAAAAGGTCAACTTAAAAAAAAAATGGCCTCTAGTCAAGGTCATTTGGTGACCCATGCAGGACATGTTGCGTATGCGGAAAAGCGACTCGACGAGACAAACACAGTGGTGTCATTTGCACCACCGTGTTCTTTATCCTATCAAGAGTTATTGGCAAAAAGGTGCTGGTGACCTGAGATGACCTCAGCCGACCTTGCAGAGGTCACTGAGCAACAATTGCACCTGGGTCATCAATAATGAGCTAAAATAACATGATTGTGAAAGAATTTGCCTGATCCAATACATATTCTATGCAAAGGAAGCATTGGTATATTTTCCCAAATTAATTAAAATAGACGTCTGTCAAAACAGCTACAGATTCAGATTCACATTCAGCTTCACATTCAGACCCCCTCAGAATTCGCCTTAAATTCGCATACGTATGTAGTTTAACAAGCCACTTACAATGGTGAAGTCCGTTTGACGCACATTTAATACTTTGTTTGCCCTCCAGAGGTCATCAAAGTTTCTGAGGTCACCGGGTGACCTCAGAATCTCTTCACAATTGGTGTTCACATGCAGTTTGACATGCTGATTGCGATGCTGAATTCTGTTCGGCGCCACATTTTATACTTTGACCTTCAGAGGTCATCCAAGTTTCTGAGGTCACAGGATTACGATGCTGCAGTCTGTTTGGCGGAAGGGTCTAAAAGACCGACCAGATTAGCAGACGAGCCCATGCCCCGAAACTACTGGACCGATCTGAGTGATTTTTTCACCATTCGATTAAGAGTAGTCTGAAACGGTACAGTTTTGGATTTTATACAGTTTGGTCCACCCTAAATGTACCAAATTGGACCAAAACTATTAGTGCAAATTTGCCGACGAGCCCATGCTCCGAAACCATTGGACCGATCTGGGCGATTTCTTCACCATTCGATCCGCATGGTCCAAAACGGTGCCGAATTGGATTTTATACAGATTAGTTCACTCTAAGTGGACCAAATTGGACCAAAACTTTTCACTACAATTTTCACTAAAAGTTTTGGTCCAATTTGGTCCACTTAAAGTGAACCAATCTGTATAAAAATCAAAAACGGCACCGTTTTGGACCACACCGATCGAATGGTGAAAACATCTCCCAGATCGGTCTCATAGATTCGGAGCATAGGCTCATCGGCAACGGTTTTTGGTGGTTTTGGTCCAATTTAGTTCACTTAGAGTGGACCAATCTGTATAAAATCTAAAACGGCATTGTTTTGGACCATGCCAGATCGAATGGTGAAGAAATCGCCCAGCTCGGTTCCATAGTTTCGGAGCATGGGCTCGTCGGCAACGTTTGTTGGTGGTTTTGGTCCAATTTGGTCCACTTAAAGTGGACCAATCTGTATCAAATCCAAAACGGCACCGTTTTGGCCCACGCTGGATCGAATGGTGCAGAAATCGCTCGGATCGGTCCCATAGTTTCGGAGCATGGGCTCGTCGGCAAATTTGCACAAAAAGTTTTTGGTCCAATTTGGTCCACTTAAAGTGGACCAATCTGTATAAAATCCAAAACGGCACCGTTTTGGCCCACGCTGGATCGAATGGTGAAGAAATCGCCTGGATCGGTCCCATAGTTTCGGAGCATGGGCTCGTCAGCAAATTTGCACTAAAAGTTTGGGTCCAATTTGGTCTACTTAGAGTGGACCAATCTGTATAAAATCCAAAAACGGCACCGTTTTCGACTACGCCGGATCGAATCGTGAAGACATTTTCTAGATCGGTCCATAGTTTCGGAGCATGGGCTCGTCGGCAACGGTTTTTGGTGGTTTTGGTCCAATTTGGTCCACTTAGAGTAAACCATCTGTATAAAATCCAAAACGGCACCGTTTTGGACCATGCCGGATCGAATGATGAAGAAATCGCCCAGATCGGTTCAATGGTTTCGGAGCATGGGCTCGTCGGCAAATTTGCACTAATAGTTTTGGTCCAATTTGGTACATTTAGGGTGGACCAAACTGTATAAAATACACACGGCACCGTTTCAGACCACTCCGAATCGAATGGTGAAAAACATCACTCAGATCGGTCCAGTAGTTTCGGAGCATGGGCTCGTCTGCTAATCTGGTCGGTTTTTTAGACTCTCCCGTTTGGCGCCACAATTACTACTTTGACTTCCAGAGGTCATCGAAGTTTATGAGATCACAGGTGACCCTTCAGAATGTACCAAAACTTTGTGTACAAATGCAGTTTGACACGCTGATTACGATTCTGAAGTCTGTTCGCGCCACATTTAATACTTTGACCAGCTTCACATTCGAACGGACATTCTTACTCCCTCGGAATTCGCTCTAATTTTGTGCGCTTATGTAGTGTGAGGAGCCACTTACAAAGGAGAAGTCCGTTGCGCGACAAATTTAATACTTTGCCTCCAGAGGTCATCGAAGTTTCTGAGTCACAGGGTGACCCCCTCATAATTTGATCAAAATTGGTGTACACATGCAGTTTGACATGCTGATTACGATGCTGAAGTCTGTTCGGAACCACATTTAATGCTTTAACTTTCAGAGGTCCTCCAAGTTTCTGAGGTCACAGGGTTACCCCCTCAGAATGTCATCAAAATTAGTGTACACATGCAGTTTCAGGGCCTATTTTAACATGTTAACTGGGGGGCAAATGCCCCCCCCCCCCCCAGTGAGCCGTTTTGCCCCCCCCCCCCGTCAAGAAATGTTGCCCACCCTGATTTCAGCATATCCATGTCATTTTTCGCTTGATAGGTATTCAATTAAAATACAAGATGCTTACCTGGTGATAAATGTATACAAAGCAAATGCAAATGTCATGATATTCCTAAGTTTTAGTATTTCCCAGCCAAAATAAGTATATTTAAATTATTTCCGGAATATCTTGAATGTCAATGTCCTTTGAACAATTGTATTAGCGGCAGAGTGAGGGAGATCGGGGTTTGTTGGATCAGGAACGTCGCCACACAATTTGGAGTGGGTGAGGGCAATTGCTGAGCAGATTGTGTTCAAAATTTGGTATGTGGTTAGGGATCTCTCAGTCGCCACTTTCCCACAAGTCAGGGGTGTGGTGCTTCTGCACTTGCGCACGTGTTCACCACGTATTTGTATCTCAGAAACTACTTCCCTGATCGAGTTGAACTACTTCCCTGATCGAGTTGAAATTTACCATACATCTCCTTTGCGTTCGCTCGTTCATCGCCAACTACGGCGCCTTACTGGTTCGGTAAAAAGCTATGGAAGAAAAATGACGAATGACCTCAGGGTGAATAGATTTTACCTCGTGGAGGTCACAGGATAAAAAAAAAATACCAAATGGAGAGAGAGCATTGGTGGATCCAGAACGGGTGTTTTTGTTTTGGGGGTGAATTCCAAAAAGTATCACACAATTCTGAAAACGCATCGGATTTGGCTTGTTTATGCATTGATAGCTGATTTAACCCGCGCCGAGCTGGGGGAGGGGTGGACTTTAGACGCCCCTCAGGTTTTTCGAGGGTAGCGGAAAACGGCGGCATGTGGCGCTGCCGTTTTGGGCATAGCTGTTCGGGCATAAATTTCCCACATTGTTTGAAAAAATACCTCTGGTCATCTCAGGTCAGGTCACCAGACCAGGTCACGTGACCCCAACTCCAAAAAAAAAGCTTGTGGTCACACCACAGCCACAGTTTTTGGCCGATTGAGATCGTACTTACAGGATTTCATAAGGTCATAGGTACCTATACAATTCGTCTATCTCGAATTTTGTATATCGGTGACCTAAGGTCGGGTCAATTTCGTGACCCACCCATTATAAGTCAACGGGGAAATATTCAAATGCTTCTTATTATGAGGATACGCACGATATCAGCCCAATTCCTGCTGGATCATGTTATCATAGGACATTCTTGAAGACCCAGGTGCAATTTTCGTTCAGTGGCCCCTACAGGGTCAGCCGAGGTCATCGAGGTCACCAACACTTTTGTTGTCAATAACTCAACAAAACAAAGATAGAGAAGTGAAACTGCCACCAATGTGTTTGTCTCGTCGAGGCACGTCTCCCAATGTGCAACATAATCTAATTGGGTCACCACTTGACCTTGACCTGAGTTTACATTTCTAAGTTGACCTAACCTGGTCATCATGAATATGATTCGAAGCGACTTGACAAGACAAACACGATGATTTCAAAATGATTGCCGTATCATTTTCAGATAAAAAGTGATTTGTGAAAACTCTTTTGATATTTTGTTTACATTTGATGAGGTCTGGAGCCTGAACTTGAGCTCAAATCTGAGGACACACTGGCTATTGCATTTCCAAGAATTTCCATTGATTTTTTTCCGTTTGTTCCTAGCTAGCATAGTTCATGTGATATATGTTCATGGGTTTATAGAGCGAAGTCCTAAAACTGGAAAAAATTGACCTTGATGACCTCTGGTGACCTCAATATTGACCTGATAAACAAAATGTCCAAATAGATTCAAAATGCTTTTTGACAAGGTTTCGAACAATGTTTTCGGGTTCGGTCTACGTCCCATAGGAGCCAGGTTCAGCATGACCTACTTGGAACACCACTTGACCTTGACCTGAGGTCACATTAAGTTGACCCAACCTGGTCAGCACTAATATGAGTCGAAGCGCCTTGACGAGACAAACACGATGGCGTCAACATCATGGCCTTGTTTTTATTAAGTAAAAAGCTATTCGTCATAAACTGTTTTGTAAAAAATAGCCTTTTGGCATTTGATGAGCTCTGGAGCCTAAACTATTGACCTGAGATAAAATCTAAGGACACTAACGATTACATTGTTGAGCTTTCCATTGTTTGTTTTTTCGTTTCTTCTTAGCTATCATAGTTCCTGTGATATCTGGGAGTTTCTGGAGCGAAGTCCTAAAACTGGAAAATCTGACATTTGATGACCTCTGGTGACCTCAATATTGACTTGAGGAAAACAAAATATCTGAAGTACCTTCGAATGTGCTTGTCAAGAGCTTTCGAACACTCTTTTCCGCGTCTTTCCATCCCTTTTAGTTTTTTAGTTAGAGGGGTATCTACCCCCCCCCCCCCCCACCCGCCCCCACGGCACTGTGAAGGTGGCGCCGAACACCGACACGGCGCGGGTTAAAACCAAACAAAGATCTATAGCTAATTATTGGGCGATATTCGCTTTTGCACACCCTTATATAGGTAAATTGAATATTTTATACTAATTCTACATGTCTAATTTCATCAGAACTGCACTCAAAACAGGGACATTCTCAGTACTTACCTAACAATAATAATTTGTATCACCCTTCAATCGCCTCAGCCGCCCGCCCGCAACGACTCTGCCATTACAACTGAAATGTTAACAACGTGGGCGCAGAAAAGTGTGAGATACCAAGTTTGCCATATGACGTCATATGTATATGGTCGACCACTAAACCCTATCACGCTCTCACTAAACCTCCGTTCCTGGCGGAGCGCAGGACTTGTATTTGAGACCGGAAGTCGGCCGCTCAGCGGCCGCCAATGCCGTGACCTTGCTGGATACATGTCTGACGCATTGCACACAGAAAAACACGTTGCTTACATTTCAATTGTAATTTGGGGAACAACTCGGCGCAGTGGTAAGCTACTTGCCTTCTGTGCCGGGGACCGGGGTTCAATCCCTCGGCAGGCCTCTGAAAAAGTCTGCCCGGGCTCCCCATACCCCTCGGAACAGGGTGAGAGTTCCAATTAGCACCTTGGTCCCAATAGGATACGGTGCTAACTGCTAGTTCCACAAACCAAACCAAACCAACCTTTTGACATTAGCAAAGGAGTAAGATAAAGAGCTCCTTCGCTGTCAAAATAGGAGTGACTTAGGAGCAAAATGTTATTTAGATAAGTTAGAGAGCTTGAATCGGTCTTTCTTTCAGGGCATGTTTTTTTGTAATTCGGCCCAGTAGAATTATATATATAGTCTTTCAAAAATTGCGAGTTATTATTGATTTGTATAAGGGTAAGGGATTTTCCGTCCAGATGACGTCACCATTCCTAAGTCGGATTCGGTCAATTCGCCGGATGACTCTACCTTCGTATAGGGTCTTCCACCATGCGCCATAAACGACGCAATTGCGCAGGATGCACGGTATAACTGGAATGTGAATGTTCATGCTGAATGAACCGGATTTTCTACTATTTATAGTAGAACTCTCAAAGTACCAGAACAATGAGATCGACTGTCCTGACCGGCCCCCTCTCAAACCATATGGTAGCCCGATCTAGTTTTGGGATACAAATACTACTAGGCCCATAGGGTTTAATGTTAAATTCGCCATTTTCAGCGTGAATTTACAGAAAATATGAGAGGGCAATTTGAAAAACCTAGATGCTATCGAGTAGAAAATTTCATCTGCTTTTGACGCTTTTGGAGGTATTTTTCGATTTGAGGGCTGTAAATCGTGTTCCCAAGAGCCCGAAGCCAACGATGTCTAACATAGAGGCAACGGGAAATTTCTCATGTTTGGCACTCTGTATCTTCGGTTCCATTGATTTAAATAATAAAAGTGAAACATCTTTGAGAGCCTGTATTATAATCTTACTTTTGTTTTTACATAACTTTTTGTTTGGGTGTTGGGAAATCGTGTTCCCAAAGGCATAAAGTTTGACTTTGGATAGAGCCGTAGGTTCAAATCCCACCTCTACCAAAAACTTTTTCCGATAGCATTTGTTTTTATGAACGTTTTAACGGTCATTACTGTCATGTAAACGCTCATTAATACATATATATATATATATATATATATATATATATATATATATATATATATATATATATATATATATATATATATACATACATACATACATACATACATACATACATACATACATACATACATACATACATACATACATACATACATACATACATACATACATACATACATACATACATACATACATACATACATACATACATACATACATACATACATACATACATACATACATACATACATACATACATACATACATACATACATACATACATACATACATACATACATCCATCCATGCATGCATGCATGCATGCATGCATGCATGCATGCATGCATGCATGCATGCATGCATGCATGCATGCATGCATGCATACATACATACATACATACATACATACATACATACATACATACATACATACATACATACATACATACATACATACATACATACATACATACATACATACATACATACATACATACATACATACATACATACATACATACATACATACATACATACATACATACATACATACATACATACATACATACATACATACATACATACATACATACATACATACATACATACATACATACATACATACATACATACATACATACATACATACATACATACATACATACATACATACATACATACATACATACATACATACATACATACATACATACATACATACATACATACATACATACATACATACATACATACATACATACATACATACATACATACATACATACATACATACATACATACATACATACATACATACATACATACATACATACATACATACATACATACATACATACATACATACATACATACATACATACATACATACATACATACATACATACATACATACATACATACATACATACATACATACATACATACATACATACATACATACATACATACATACATACATACATACATACATACATACATACATACATACATACATACATACATACATACATACATACATACATACATACATACATACATACATACATACATACATACATACATACATACATACATACATACATACATACATACATACATACATACATACATACATACATACATACATACATACATACATACATACATACATACATACATACATACATACATACATACATACATACATACATACATACATACATACATACATACATACATACATACATACATACATACATACATACATACATACATACATACATACATACATACATACATACATACATACATACATACATACATACATACATACATACATACATACATACATACATACATACATACATACATACATACATACATACATACATACATACATACATACATACATACATACATACATACATACATACATACATACATACATACATACATACATACATACATACATACATACATACATACATACATACATACATACATACATACATACATACATACATACATACATACATACATACATACATACATACATACATACATACATACATACATACATACATACATACATACATACATACATACATACATACATACATACATACATACATACATACATACATACATACATACATACATACATACATACATACATACATACATACATACATACATACATACATACATACATACATACATACATACATACATACATACATACATACATACATACATACATACATACATACATACATACATACATACATACATACATACATACATACATACATACATACATACATACATACATACATACATACATACATACATACATACATACATACATACATACATACATACATACATACATACATACATACATACATACATACATACATACATACATACATACATACATACATACATACATACATACATACATACATACATACATACATACATACATACATACATACATACATACATACATACATACATACATACATACATACATACATACATACATACATACATACATACATACATACATACATACATACATACATACATACATACATACATACATACATACATACATACATACATACATACATACATACATACATACATACATACATACATACATACATACATACATACATACATACATACATACATACATACATACATACATACATACATACATACATACATACATACATACATACATACATACATACATACATACATACATACATACATACATACATACATACATACATACATACATACATACATACATACATACATACATACATACATACATACATACATACATACATACATACATACATACATACATACATACATACATACATACATACATACATACATACATACATACATACATACATACATACATACATACATACATACATACATACATACATACATACATACATACATACATACATACATACATACATACATACATACATACATACATACATACATACATACATACATACATACATACATACATACATACATACATACATACATACATACATACATACATACATACATACATACATACATACATACATACATACATACATACATACATACATACATACATACATACATACATACATACATACATACATACATACATACATACATACATACATACATACATACATACATACATACATACATACATACATACATACATACATACATACATACATACATACATACATACATACATACATACATACATACATACATACATACATACATACATACATACATACATACATACATACATACATACATACATACATACATACATACATACATACATACATACATACATACATACATACATACATACATACATACATACATACATACATACATACATACATACATACATACATACATACATACATACATACATACATACATACATACATACATACATACATACATACATACATACATACATACATACATACATACATACATACATACATACATACATACATACATACATACATACATACATACATACATACATACATACATACATACATACATACATACATACATACATACATACATACATACATACATACATACATACATACATACATACATACATACATACATACATACATACATACATACATACATACATACATACATACATACATACATACATACATACATACATACATACATACATACATACATACATACATACATACATACATACATACATACATACATACATACATACATACATACATACATACATACATACATACATACATACATACATACATACATACATACATACATACATACATACATACATACATACATACATACATACATACATACATACATACATACATACATACATACATACATACATACATACATACATACATACATACATACATACATACATACATACATACATACATACATACATACATACATACATACATACATACATACATACATACATACATACATACATACATACATACATACATACATACATACATACATACATACATACATACATACATACATACATACATACATACATACATACATACATACATACATACATACATACATACATACATACATACATACATACATACATACATACATACATACATACATACATACATACATACATACATACATACATACATACATACATACATACATACATACATACATACATACATACATACATACATACATACATACATACATACATACATACATACATACATACATACATACATACATACATACATACATACATACATACATACATACATACATACATACATACATACATACATACATACATACATACATACATACATACATACATACATACATACATACATACATACATACATACATACATACATACATACATACATACATACATACATACATACATACATACATACATACATACATACATACATACATACATACATACATACATACATACATACATACATACATACATACATACATACATACATACATACATACATACATACATACATACATACATACATACATACATACATACATACATACATACATACATACATACATACATACATACATACATACATACATACATACATACATACATACATACATACATACATACATACATACATACATACATACATACATACATACATACATACATACATACATACATACATACATACATACATACATACATACATACATACATACATACATACATACATACATACATACATACATACATACATACATACATACATACATACATACATACATACATACATACATACATACATACATACATACATACATACATACATACATACATACATACATACATACATACATACATACATACATACATACATACATACATACATACATACATACATACATACATACATACATACATACATACATACATACATACATACATACATACATACATACATACATACATACATACATACATACATACATACATACATACATACATACATACATACATACATACATACATACATACATACATACATACATACATACATACATACATACATACATACATACATACATACATACATACATACATACATACATACATACATACATACATACATACATACATACATACATACATACATACATACATACATACATACATACATACATACATACATACATACATACATACATACATACATACATACATACATACATACATACATACATACATACATACATACATACATACATACATACATACATACATACATACATACATACATACATACATACATACATACATACATACATACATACATACATACATACATACATACATACATACATACATACATACATACATACATACATACATACATACATACATACATACATACATACATACATACATACATACATACATACATACATACATACATACATACATACATACATACATACATACATACATACATACATACATACATACATACATACATACATACATACATACATACATACATACATACATACATACATACATACATACATACATACATACATACATACATACATACATACATACATACATACATACATACATACATACATACATACATACATACATACATACATACATACATACATACATACATACATACATACATACATACATACATACATACATACATACATACATACATACATACATACATACATACATACATACATACATACATACATACATACATACATACATACATACATACATACATACATACATACATACATACATACATACATACATACATACATACATACATACATACATACATACATACATACATACATACATACATACATACATACATACATACATACATACATACATACATACATACATACATACATACATACATACATACATACATACATACATACATACATACATACATACATACATACATACATACATACATACATACATACATACATACATACATACATACATACATACATACATACATACATACATACATACATACATACATACATACATACATACATACATACATACATACATACATACATACATACATACATACATACATACATACATACATACATACATACATACATACATACATACATACATACATACATACATACATACATACATACATACATACATACATACATACATACATACATACATACATACATACATACATACATACATACATACATACATACATACATACATACATACATACATACATACATACATACATACATACATACATACATACATACATACATACATACATACATACATACATACATACATACATACATACATACATACATACATACATACATACATACATACATACATACATACATACATACATACATACATACATACATACATACATACATACATACATACATACATACATACATACATACATACATACATACATACATACATACATACATACATACATACATACATACATACATACATACATACATACATACATACATACATACATACATACATACATACATACATACATACATACATACATACATACATACATACATACATACATACATACATACATACATACATACATACATACATACATACATACATACATACATACATACATACATACATACATACATACATACATACATACATACATACATACATACATACATACATACATACATACATACATACATACATACATACATACATACATACATACATACATACATACATACATACATACATACATACATACATACATACATACATACATACATACATACATACATACATACATACATACATACATACATACATACATACATACATACATACATACATACATACATACATACATATATATATATATATATATATATATATATATATATATATATATATATATATATATATATATATATATATATATATATATTAATTTGTTTTGGCTAAACTATAAGCATGTGAATGATTATAATTCAAATATATTTGGCTGGAGTCTTTTTTGCCAGAAAACTTGCAAAGAGGGATTTCTCAACATGGGCTACAAAACTGATTTGTCAGTTCAAAACCCCTTTTCGAAGGTGAACTATTCCCTTCAAGTGTTTGGTAAACGTAAAAGTTATAAAGTATAAAAGTCAGTACGAACATTATCTTATGAAAACTGGTCGGGGAACTACGAGTCTAGGGGTGCGTTCGGAAGGCGACAAATTTCGCGAAATTTATCATGGTCGTTCGGTAGGAATTTCGCCAAAAATTCGTCGGGTTCGCCGTATACGGCGAACCCGACGAATTGTATACCTTGACGCACATATATGTGCGTCATTTAGGTATTTAAACAATTATTTCATAACAATTATCTTTGGTTGGCAGCAATTATTTTGAGAAAGACTACTTTTACTGTTGATCACAGATGACACAACAAATCAAGAATAAAAAACATCACCATTGGCCATTGTCATCACCATCACTATAAGCAATTCAATATAATTATTGATAGGTTCACAAGTAGACATGATATGCATCTGGAAGCATGCTTCATATTATAACACAGTTACCAGTTATGAAAATCACATTTTTCCATATATATCGGTGATTCTACACTTGTCCCATCTCCTCAATGTGGGCCGCCATCTTTGAAAACACCGCCGTGACATGCTCCGGCAATTCCACATTATTTCGCGAAATCCCTCATTTCGTGCTCTCCGAACGGCCAATCGCAAAAGATTTCGCGAAATGCGTGGGAGAATGGCCCTTCCGAACGCACTCAAAACAAACAAATCAAATTAAGAATAAGTGCGCAATGTTTGTAGCCTACTAGAATGTCACCATATTTAGTTTACATCTAACGTTATTATACTATACTCAGGGTTCGGAACTAGGACTATTATATTTTCAATGATATTTGGAAAATAAAGATGAAAATAGCAAAATCAATCCGAACAAAGTAAATTAAAATTGAAATGATAGACAAAATTTCGAAGAACATCCTCAGAATAGGCTAATTATTGAGATCATATATACTGAATTTGAGCATACCCCCTTCAATATACCCTGATCCTGACAGTCGATCTCAGACTCACTCCATTGAAAATACACAAGCACCCCGACCCCCACCCCCGGGGGAGCAATTATCTAACTAGACAACTGGTATATATTTTTTCGTCGGCAATATGGGTGAAAATAAATTATTGAGAAGCAAGGATGAATATGATGATTAAGGTATATGTTTCATCTGAAGTGGTTTTGACGATCAGTATTGCTAAGGACATGATCGCTTAGTAAATTTTCCCAGGAATGACATAGCCATAGGTAATTATTTTTACTGGCATTTTGACTCCCGAGTACTTCATGGTAAGGAGCATTTTGTCCCCGACCCATGGCCGGATCCAGGGGGGGGGCGAACGGGGCCATGGGACCCCCCAAACCTGTTTAAGGGGGGGCCAAACTATGTTTTGCCCCCCCCCCCCCCAAGACGTGAAATATAATGCATGCTATATTTGCGTTTTTAGAACGGTACTGGGCATCCCAAAATTGCAGCAGTCAAAATCAAGCTAGCCACAGTAAAAAAATGAAAAATTTCGCGCCGCTTCGCGGCATGACACAAGTTTCGCAATTGTATATACAAATTTGGAAAATTAATTCCATTAAGTGTCTTGCAGAGGCTCTCCTTGGCGGTAATTGCTGGCCCCAGGGCCAACTCTCTTCATAAAATATTATCTTTAAAGCGGGCTACATGTTTAGCTTGTCTGCCGAGTTCCGAAAAAGGCGACGCGAACGCAAAGACGCGGACTTCGGCAACCGCAAGCTGTTCCAGCGGTGCCCAACTTGTTGGCCCGAAGAGCTAATAGTTGGGACCAGGCCAGGACTATCTCTCCAAGCCATCTCCCCCAGGCTCCTCCAGATCCACAGGGACCATTTATGCGCGGAAATGTCGGTCTGCCTCTTGCTACTTTGAAACCATTTGCACCGTTACCAGTTGTTTGTTACAGTTCGGTACATAGGTATGTATACAGACTACAGTTATTATTATCATATGTACTATTGAGCGCAGACTGCCACCGGCCATCGTGATTTACTATCCGAGTCTAATGTATATGAAAAACTACCTTCATTTCAACATTTTGCATCATACCGAGATGTGCAACCAGGAAAAGGGGTTACCTGAGGCTTGGCTCCACTCACGGTCTGGTTCCAGTATAAAAAATGCGGTTTCTACGACCTAAAATTAAAATGTTCACGCCGCTTCGCGGCGTCACATCAGTGGCCATCGTCATAACGAAGCCATCATCATTGTCTTCGTTTCGTCGTAACGCTGAATTGAATGAATAACATCTTTAGCTTCTTATCCTCTACAAGGCTAAGAACCTAAAAATGCCTATGTTTTAGGCTTTTTTTTCAGGGTTTTATCAGGCAAACCCGAGCAAAAAATTTCGCGCCGCTTCGCGGCGCTAAATAACAAGTACCTACTATAACATGCAAATCCACATTAAAAATGTTGCAAAGGCTTAAATGCACGCATAACAAATTGGGGTACATTTTTTTCTCGTCATTTCAGCCGAACCCCCCACTCAAAAATTATCGGCGGCGCCCCTGGGTACAGCTGACAATTGACATAGTTTTTCTCAGTGTAAGGCAATGTCGGAACAACACAAACTGCAAGCTGACATCTTTCCTTTTTCGACATCCCAAAAGGTCGAAAACCTAAAAAAAATGGGAAAAATTCGAAATCGTGTGGTTGCAAAATAAAGTGGCCCAAATCCGGGGAGAAATTCGAAATTGGGGGTAGGTAAGGTCCGCTAAAAACGGCTTGCTCTCCCCCCAAACGGCCGGCTGGATCCGCCCTTGCCCCGACCTTACTCATAAGGACAGAACACTTTACCATCCACGTTCATCAATTTAGTTCGACGTACACATTCACGTTCGCGTGACACATTCACGGTACCCGCGGTACTCACCGATCATAATGAAATTTGCCAGACTAATAGAGCCATTCCTCCTCTCTCAGAAAATATGTGTGTATTTGTGACATTCAAAATCATAGGAGATATCGGTGGTCACAGTTCAAGGTCATCGGGGTTATCTGAGGTCATGAAAATGGCGGACCCCGTCGATTTCGACGAACATTTGTACAATCATAGTACAAAATAGGTTCAATTAAAAAATAATACCCTCCAGTTATGACATTCAAAATGGCGTCCAAAACTGACATTCATAATTCAAGGTCAAATCGGCGGACCCCGTTTATTTTTACAAAATTTGGCAAACAACTAGAGCTCTTCTTCCTCTTTCAGAAAATATATGTGTCTATCTGTGCATGTGACACGAACGTGCGTCCGTGTATTCCAATGACGGATCGTTTTGCCTATACATATTTATTAGCTCACCTACAAACGCAGAAATGCATATTCGCGAATGTCCATTTTGATATTCGGAACATTCGCGGTCCCCTCGGATTGCGTCGAGAATTGACACAAACATTTACCTTAGGCAGCTCCAAAATGTCACCAAATGGCTATTCGTGACATTTTCACATAAAGCCTCCAGGGGCGTCCACACTTTGAAAACGGCACCTCTCCACGTGTTAACCCGCGACTTACTGGGGGGCTATTTTTGCCCCCCCCCCTCCCGTTATTTTGCAATAACTCCTAAAGGAACACCGGTATCGTCACCAACCTTGCAGTGCCTTGTCTCACATCAATTCTACATATGTTGGCAAAAGGAAAAATATGAGGCTATGATAGGTCAACCGGGAATGACGTCAGAGTGACGTCATGTTCTTCGGTTTTTGTTGCAAAATAATGGTTTGCGGAAAACGCTGGCAAAGGTACGATGTTTGAGATAAACTCAATTGTCTTGAATCAAATTACTTACAATAGACCGGGCTATCAAACTGCTATCTCGGATTTTTCCGTGTTTTCGAAATTCACAATTTTGAGAAATCCAAATACATTTTGTTTTGTTTTTACAAATTTTCAAGAAAAAATCAGAATTATCCTAAAACAGGAATACATGTTATCGCGACGTGTGCGGTGAATATGTGTACCAAATTTGAAGTCCATATCTTTACAAAATGACTGAGTTATGTCCTTTAAAGGGAAATAATGACCTTTTTCCACAAAAATGGAGTTAGCACTTGAAATCGCCAGACGAGACCAAAATATATTGTAAATTCATCACATTTTGCATGAAAACTTTCCTACCGAAAGATATTTCAAGTTAAAGTTGATAAGCGTTCCACACTTTTAACGACCGGTACTTGCAAGTACTTTTGGTCCGCATCAAACTGCGGGCTTTTCCCGTATTGTTTTTTTTACGTAATGGAGTTGAAAATATATTGTGCGTTTCTGCTTGTTGTGATTATATGCCCGGCGATCTTCTAAAACTAACAGCGATTGGAAAAAAGTGGCAATAAAATCGGAAGCTCATCGATGCACATCAACGGCGGCATAGTTAGTGGTTGCGACCCTCAATTTTTGAAAATAAATTCATTTGTTTTCAACATTAGGAGTATTGTATAATTTGTCTGTGGCTGTATATAACACTATGCTTTATATTATCATGAAAAATAATAATTTATCCCCAAAAAACTAACAAACAATAACACAAAACTGGCAATTAAATCGGAAGCTCATCGATGCACATCGACGGCGACCTATTAGCGTCGGCGATTTGTTTACAAAGCATTGTCATGCTTCTCGGCGCACTTAACCATTTGTGGCGAGTTGTTGCTAGTAGCGCTTTCGTTCTCCATGGCAACCAGGCGTGAGCCAATGAAAAGCAGAACGTATCCCTTTCTGGCTTTTGATTGGCTGACGCCTGGTTGCTATGGAGAACGAAAGCGCTACTAGCGTGTGTCCGAGCAGCGCTCAGTTTGATCGGAAATGTCACAGAGCCTCCAAAAATGCCGCAATCGATGTAAACAATGGTAGGAAGGGGCGAATTTGTCAATGACCTTCATGAAGTACACAAGGTACTTGTTTTGTATTTTTCCAACTTACAATTTCGAATTTGGGAATAATTTTATTTAATTCTTAAATTAAATAAAATAATTTAAAACCAAGCCTAAGAAATTGTTGCTAGCAAAATCAAAAGGTCATTATTTCCCTTTAAATGACAAAAGTCGACCACCTCTCACAGCATTACTATGCATAAAAAAACGCATTTCCATTGTTGCTTTTTACTTCTATTTATATGGAACAAGCAATGTTTTAAGGTAATTTTTCGCGTTCTAGACGAGAAAAAAAAACATAAACATGTATTACAACGCCTAATGACCGTAATCTGCAGTTTGACCTCGTGACCCTCGGATGACCTTGACCTGACCCAAGTTCATAAACAGATTAGGAAGGTACTTAGAAGTGTCAGACACACGAATCATACCGATTTATCGACAGCTTATGCGTTTAATATCGCAATTTTGCGCGACAATTCCATCCATCGAGACCTTTTGACACGGTCAAACATTTTGTACTTGACCTAACCTGTGACGTCATCGGTGACCCCGAGATCAACAATACTATGTTTCCCTCGATAAATTTTTCAGGGCTATCGAATGCCGTTTGAATTTTTACATTCGGTCCAGTAGTTACGGAGATCCGATGGGGGGAGGGGAAAAATAGCCCCCCCCCCCCCCCCCCCCCCCCCCCCCCCCCCCCAGTAAGTCGCGTTATGAAATATACCCCAGTAACTCGCGGGTTAACATGTGATCATTCAGAGCCATAGAAACTATAGCAGGACTCCACTGATCAATTCAAAACTGGGCACATCTACGCAGAAGGCATGTATACAGATTTTGAGAAAGTGATTAGTTGTGACATTCAAAGACAGTCACACCACATGACCCGGAAATATGTTAAAAATGTATAAATATTGAATAAAAATTGCGTCAAGAGTTGGCACAAACATTGACCTTAGGCAGCTCCACAATGTCACCAAATGGCTATTCGTGACATTTTCAAATAAAGCGTCCAGGGGCGTCCACACTTTGAAAACGGCATCTCTCCACGTGTCAACATGTGATCATTCAGAGCCATAGAAACTATAGCAGGACTCCACCGATCAATTCACGAGGGGTGCACAGCGCTAAATTGTGCATGTGACGCAAACGTGCGTCCATTTATTCATATGACGGATCGTTTGGCATATACATATTTATTAGCTCGCCTACAAAGGCAAAAATATGTCCATCAAGACAGCCCAGGTTCAGCCCAGGTTCAGCCCAGGTTCAGCCTAGGTTCAGCCCAGGTCAGCACAGGTTCAGTCCAGGTTCGGGTCACCTCCGATTGAGCTGAAATTTGCACAGAAGATCCACCAGAGAACAGTAGTCTTCACAAAGCAGCATTCGATGTCACTCCCAGCGGTTTGACTTACAGAGGTCAAGCAAGGTCATGAGTTCAAATATTGCACAGCACATTGTGGCCTACCCGGAATAGCTACGGGGATGAATGCAACGCTAAATAATCGTACATACTTGTTTTTACGTTTCCCACAACGAATTGACCTCTCAAGGTCACCATTTGACCTAAAGTAATTTGGGGACTCAGCTGCTGGTACCATTGCACAGCGCATAACTGGTATACAACAAATATTTTACAAATGAAAAATCATGTCGAAATGTGACACTGGTGATTAGCTAACATTCGCCGAAAACACCTACTTGATAGCTATTGCGGTTTGACCTTGACAATTAAACGTCACTGCGAGAGGGGCAGTCCGGGTTCAGGCCAGGTTCGATTTTGCACAGCACATTGTGGCCTACCCAGAAGAGCTACGGGGATGAATCCAACGCTAAAATACTCGTACATACTTGGTCTTACGTTTCATGCAACGACTTGATATCTCAAGGTCACCATTTGACCTAAGGTAATTTGGGGACTCAGCTGCTGGTACCATTGCACAGCGCATAACTGGTATACAACAAATATTTTACAAATTAAAAATCATGTCAAAATGTGGCACAGGCGATGAGCTAACATTCGCCGAAAACACCTACTGATAGCTCTCACGGTTTGACCTTGACAATTAAACGTCACTGCGAGAGGTGCAGCCCGGGTTCAGCCCAGGTTCGATTTTGCGCAGCACATTGTGGCCTACCCAGAAGAGCTACGGGGATGAATCAACCGCTAAAATACTCGACCTCCGATTGAGCTGAAATTTGCACAGAAGATCCACCAGAGAACAGTAGTCTACACCTAGCAGCATTCGATGTCACTCCCAGCGGTTTGTCTTACAGAGGTCAAGCAAGGTCACGAGTTCAAATATTACACAGCACATTGTGGCCTACCCGGAAGAGCTACGGGGGATGAATGCAACGCTAAAATACTCGTACATACTTGTTTTTACGTTTCCCACAACGAATTGATCTCTCAAGGTCACCATTTGACCTAAAGTAATTTGGAGACTCAGCCGCTGGTACTATTGCACAGCGCATAACTGGTATACAACAAATATTTTACAAATTAAAAAGCATGGCGAAATGTGGCCCCGGTGATGCGCTAACATTCACCAAAAATACCTACTTGATAGCTATCACGGTTTGACCTTGACAATTAAACGTCACTTCGAGAGGTGCAGCCCGGGCTCAGCCCAGGTTCAATTTTGCACAGCACATTGTGGCCTACCCAGAAGAGCTACGGATATGAATCCAACGCTAAAATGCTCGTGCATCATTGGTCTTACGTTTCCCACAACGACTTGACCTGAAAGGTCACCATTTGACCTAAGGTCATTTGGAGCTCAGCCGCCGGTACCATTGCACAGCAGATAACTGGTATACAAAAATAATTTGACAAATTAAAAAGCATGTCCAAATGTGACCCAGATGATGCGCTAACATTCGCCGAAAACACCTACTTGATAGCTATAACGGTTTGACCTTGACAATTAAACGTCACTGCGAGAGGCGCAGTCCGGGTTCAGGCCAGGTTCGATTTTGCACAGCACATGGTGGCCTACCCAGAAGAGCTACGGGGATTTATCCAACGCTAAAATACTCGTACATATTTGGTCTTACGTTTTCTGCAACGACTTGATCTCTCAAGGTCACCATTTGACCTAAGGTAATTTGGGGACTCAGCTGCTGGTACCATTGCACAGCGCATAACTGGTATACAACAAATATTTTACAAATTAAAAATCATGTCGAAATGTGACACAGGCGATGAGATAATGTAGCGAGCCACATTTTAAAATTACACCCAAAAAAACAAAGCTGGGACAAATATAAGTAAAAGAAGAGAAACTTTGCAAAAGCTATATATTTCAAAATTGAACATGGAAAGATCGTTGGCCGTGTGGACACCAGAAGCTTCCGACAGTGCAGACGCCGGCTGAGGCCACCCACGCATACGACAAACACCCTCGTCAAAAGCCGGACACCGGCGGGGTGTCGTTGTTAGGGGCACACCCGGCCCATGAAACGACGCTGTTATCCCGACCCAGCGACCCCATTAGACGTTGAGCGTCAGCCGGCCAGCCCCGTCACGTACGGCGCTCGGCAGAAGCCTCTACGTCTGACCTAAATAACGTCAGCGAGCGCCGGTCAAAGGCCGCCGCAGGCGCCTACCGGGGCCGCTGCAGCCAGTTCCGGCGGATGCAGCCGCCCTCCGGCAGCTGCAGCTACGCTGGATGGTCAGAAGGACCAATAAGGAGGCAGCAAGCAATGGCCCGGGGCGACGGAGTCGGCTTCCGGCCGTCGCAGGCATCCACGGGCCGCTGCAGCTGGGTCAGGTTGGAGAGACGGGGATACGGGATTGGGGAGTGAGCAGGGACGGAGGCAGGCTGGGGCCACGGCTCCTCGCCGCGAGCCTCAGTCTCAGAGGTGATGATTCACGAGAGACGGGAGTGAGGAGTGACTGAGGGAGGCTGGCTGGGGCTCTGCGCCGCGAGGCGAGGAGTCACGGCTCTGAGTCTCAGAGGTGAAGTTGGTGACAAGCCGAAGGACTGGGACCAGGAAGATTTGTTGCTTGTTTACTTTGCTAAATTCGTATGGATGACAAGAACCCGTGTCAAGTACCATCACAAGTCAGGTTGCAGAGGCCCCTCAGGCCAACCGAAGGCCTCCTCAAGCTGACCGAATGCCCCTCAGTTCGAAAAATCACCTCAAACTGACCGAAGGCACCTTAGGCCGAAAAAGGGGTCTTCTCAAGTCGACTAAGCCAACTGAGGGCCCTTCAAGGCGACCGAGAGCCCCCTAAATCCGTCAGAGGACCCCTCAGGCAGACGATGGCCCCTTCAGGCCGACCAAGGACCCCTCAGACCGAAAATCCCCTTCAAGCTGACTGAGATCCCCTCAGACCAAACGAGAGCCACTCAGGACGACCGAGGGTTCCACAGGCTAACAGAGGGCCCCCTCAAGCTGACCGAGGGGCCCCTCAGATCAAGCGAGGGTCCTCAGGCCCACTCAGGGTCCCCTCACGCGGAAAGAGGTCCCCTCAGTCATACCGAGGACCACTCAGATCGACTGAGGTCCCATGAAGCCGACAAAGGGTCCCTCAGGCCGACAAAGAGCCCCTCAGGCCAACCAATGGTCTCCTCAACCCGGCCGAGGTTCCCTCAAGCCGATCGAGGGCCCCTAAAGTCGACCGAGGGCCCCTCAGGTCAACCGAGCTTCCATCCAGGCCGACCGAGGATCCCTCCAGGCTGAGAGAGGCCCCCTTAGGCCGAAGAAGAGCTCGTCAGTCCGACTGGAAACCCCTCAGGCCGACGAAGGGCGGCCGGCCAAGCCGCCCGAGGTTCGATCAAGTCGACCGAGCCCCCCCCCCCCCCCGTAGTCGACCGAGGGCCCTCAGGCCGATCAGGCCGTCTGAGGTCCCAGCCCCCTCAGGCCGGCAGGGGAACCCTCAGGCCAAACAATGGCTCCTTAGGCCGACTGGACCCCCACGGATGGACGAATGACTCCTTCAAGTCGACGGAGTGCCACTTCAGGTCGACCGAGCTCCCCTCCAGGCCCAACGAGGCTCGCTCAGGCTGACCGAGGGCTCGTCAGGTCAACCAAGGACCCACTCAGGCCAACCTCGGTTAACCTCCTGGAAGAGACATGGGCCCCTAGGCCCCCGGGCCGCGATGACCCGATGCCCTTTGATGGTACGATCCCCTCGACGTTCCTCCGCATCAAACTATTATTTTAGCACGGATGTTAGATATTTAGGATATTGCAATACCAGGGAGCCAACAAGGCTGCATAAACTATCAGCCTTATTTAAGGCAAAAAATAAATGTACAACAATTTCTATTGAACGCCATTTAAATAGAGCACTCAGATCGCTAATTCGTCATGCTCCCCTCCGCTATTCGCTAATCTGAACGCTTGAATCTTGTATCTACAGATCAGATCAGATATATTTGCATCATATCCACGACAAGGCGGCTTTTCAATGTTGCACGTCATCTTAAACTGGTCGGATACCGTATACACAACACCATTCAAACACTCATTCGTTCATACACAATCATTCGCCAGCTGAGTTCCGCGACAGTAGCTCACGCTTAAAGGGAATAGTCACCTTGAAAAATGTCTTAAAAATTGGCTATACGGGGTATATTGAGCTGAAAATCAGGAATATGACATTTGTTTGGACGATAGATGGATATCCGTTGAGAAATGGACATGTTTCTCTTTTCCCCTTCATGGCCATAAAAAAACTTCAGGACAATGTATGACGTCATGCATATGGTAGCTTGGATATGGAAGCAATTGCATACAACAACGGCGTACTTGTAACCAAAATATGACGCGTTACCAGAGACAATAGTGGAGACGTCAATAAAAAATAAAACAACAAAACAAAACGTTTTATACTCTACAACTGTTTGCTCTGAACTATTTATTCGCATTTGTAGGTACATACTGGATAACTAGATGTCTCATATACCACACAACAAAATTTGGTTCTTCAACTCTGCCTGGACCAGTTACCAGTTATCAATTATCCTAAAGTGAAGCAATGTTTTGTGAGTCTTACGGTATGAGTGGATAGGATGAGGTTGATTGATCAGTCTGTAGCAGTCTTGTCAAGGCCTGCCTGTACATGGTTTCCTTTTTATTATTATCATGTGAAGGATACTAATAATGTACTCAAGAATCAGCTATACCTATGTATCCTTCCTTGTCATACCTGGTTCTTTCACCAAAATGGCCCTTACACAGTTAACATTAAATGTGTACCCATCACAGCTGAGCGTATACAATACATGCAGTAAAGCACCAGAGCTTTGGTGTGTTGATATCATCAATAATGAGATAGCATGAAATGTCTGCTAGAAGGAGCCCTAACCCAACAACAACAACAACTGCTAGAAAGCTGTGACAAAATATTATATCCTTACATGTATCCTTACATGGATGTAACTTAGGTACATGCATATGCGTAGGAGCCAGGGGGACAGCCGCCCCCCCCCCCAACATTTGTGATTTTAACATTACGCCTATGGGCGTTGCATGGAAAGAATCAACTTCAGAATGCCTCCTGCCCCCCCCCCCCCCCAACTTGAACATAGTTCCTATGCCCCTGGGTACATGTTAGTGTGGATGTTTTTTAATCTTATTTCTTGCATGCTAATTTGCACTTTAAATTTTGGTAATTTGTCCAACTGATTGTCAATGTTTCCTGATATATGATATTCCTGATATTTTTGACTACCTTACATATCCATTTTAGGTACAACCAAAAGCTGCATGAAGAGAAGCAGGGGTGCGAAGCGCCCACAAGTGAAGCAACCTAGGGAAATTTGGGTGGAAAATGACACCCTATGGATACTATTTTTCCACTCTTTTTCCTGAGTTTTACTGTGAATTTTCCACTCCTTATTTTACAATGCATTAAATAATTGGAAACCTGATACTGATTTATGGATGTAATTATAGGGACAGCTTGTGGATGGAAAGACTGGTAAGCATTGGCATAGATAATAACTAATTTTGGTGAGCAGGTAATTGGGTGATAAAGCCTGGTACATATGCTTTTTGGTTTAATTTTCCACTCTTTATACTTATTTTTAGTCAGAATTTTCCACTCTGCACCCCAGCTCCAAAACAATTCTAGGGGCCTGAGTGAGTAGGTATGTAGCATATTTATTTGTTGCTCTTTATCTCTTCTTGTAGTTAGAAACTTTAGTTACTCATCTATTATGTTTCATTATGATTTCTATTGTCAAAGATTTACCATTTCGCTTCATCAACGAGCTTAGCATGTCAGCTCGTAATTGTTACTATGACTGATGTGTGCAATGTTTTTGTTTTGTTTTTCTGCCAGCATTTGTTGTTCATGATCACACAGTGATTTTGAGCCTAGCCCAGGATGCAGGAGCCTGGGGCAGTCTCATTATATGTGCTCATGGACAAGATGTGTTGCCATCACAATTCACAAAGTATGTGAAGTTTGCAATGTTGCCACACAAATGGGAAAAACACATGCAACATGTTATTCAATGGAATGTATGTGTTTCTTCATTTGCAAGCAAGAATGGTTTTCAATCCAGGTAAACGTTGCCATGCATGGTTGTCATATGCACTATCAATACTTCCATATAATATGTTGGCCCTTTAGGTTCAGGCTTTATTGGTTTAGTAATAATATAAAATTCTGTAAGATGTATTGTTTTAATGAATAAATGGACAACACTTCAGCAATCCTATAGACTGCCATTTGAACATTGTATCAACATGCTTGTCTGCAGCCCTTCACGGGAAGATGGAATAAGTATTTATGCATGTTTTATGTTTGTGTCATCAGGACCTTGTGTCACAGCTAGAGGCCACGCAGCGCACCTCCACAGTCCTCAAGGACATATTGGTGCGGTACCCGGCCCTCGCGTGGGAGGTGGAGGCCAGCTTGGCCGGTACCACCGCAGGCACGGATCCCCCACCTCCACCTCCACTCATGGCCATCCGACGCAAGTGGCTCGACCCCAGGGGCCAGTACCGGGGGTTCGGAGAACTTCAAGACGGCGTGCTGTAGGGTGTCCTAGTCTGGCATTTAGCATTGATTTAACATTTAACATAGATATAAAGATAGAGCACCCAGTCAGTGTGAGCTGAACCCCGGACGGATGTAGCACCGTGTCAAGTGTAGCTGACTTAGACGGTAATGTATCAGACATGATCATTGTATTCGCAATCAATGACGATGAAATGAAATTTCATTAAAAAAAAACAGACGTTTCGACAAACAGAGCGTCTTCGTCAGTGCTAATTATACATTTTAAATTATAAAGATATTTAAGTCAAGCAATCACAATCGGCACCAGGTTTGCATGAAGCAGATTGTGATTGCTTGACTTAAATATCTTTAGAATTTAAATATTTATAAATGTTTGTCGAAACGTCTGTTTTTTCGGAACTCGCATTGCATTCTCATTGATTGCAAATACAACTTAGACGTTAATGTGATGCTTGATGACAGCGCAGACGAATCAGTGTAGGTTTCCTGTGGCGGTAGGCAGTCGAGCCTGCCCCCTCCCTCCCCCCCCCCCCCCCCCCCCCGCTACTCGCCGTGAAGTTTGCGTAATTTGGTTGTGTTCATGTGCTGTGTGCCTGGCCAGGCACGTAGCCAAGGGGAGGGCGGCGGGGGCGGCCGCCCCCCCCCCCCCCCCCCCTGGAGGCCCCTTTTCGGCGCGCTGCGCGCGCCGAAAAGGGCCGACGAGACCGCGCGAAGCGCGGTATCATAGGCTCTTTACTACACGAGGCGTGGTCTTTAGAGGGTTTAGAGGACTGCAGAGGCCCTTTAGGGCCACCAGGGCCCTCTCTGAAAGACCAGAGGGCCCCTTGGACGTTCAAGAGAGCCCTGTGCATGTCAGAGGGGCCCCTGGCCAGACCGAAAGGGCCACTGAGCGGGTCAGAGGCCCCCTGAGCACGTCGAATGGGCCCCCTGAACACGTCGAATGGGCCCATAGCCAGCACAGAGGGGCCCCTGGGCAGGTTGAGAGGCCCCTGAGCATGTCGACAGGGCGACAAAGCGGCCAGCGCAGTCCTTTGCCAGGTCATAAGGGCCCCTGAGCAGGTTGGAGGGCTCCTGGACAGACCAGAGGGCCCCTGTGCAGTTCAGAGGGGCCCTGACCAGACCGAAAGGGCCCCTAGGTGGGTCGGAAGGGCCCCTGAACATGCCGAATCAGCCCCTAGCCAGCACGGAGGGGCCCCAGGGCAGGTCGGAGGGCCCTCGGAGCATGTCGCAAGGCGACAAAGCAGCCATCGCAGTCCCTTGCTAGGTCGGAAGGGCCCCTTAGAAGGTTAAAGGACCCCTGGAGAGACCAGAGGGCCCCTGTAAAGTTAAAAGGGCCCCTGCGCAGATCGGAGGGGCCCATGCCCAGACCGAAAGGACCCCTGGGCGGGTAAGAAGAGCCCCTGAACATGCCGAAGTGGCCCCTGGCCAGCACGGAGGGGCTCCAGGGCAGGTCGGAGGGCCCATTGAGCATGTCGGCAGGGCAACAAAGCAGCCAGCGCAGGCCGACCAGAAGAGTCGCTGGGCTGATCGGAAGGGCTCCTGGGCAAGTCAGAGGGGCCCCTGGCTAGATCGAAAGGGTCCCTGGGCCGGTCGGAAGGCCCCTTGAACATGCCGGATGAGTTCCTAGCCAGACTAGAGGGGCTCCTGGGCAGGTCGGAGGGGCCCCTGAGCAGGGGCGGCGGATTGCGGGGGCAAGGTATCCAAAATTTCCCACAGTCGAAAATCCTGGGGGGCAAAGGGTAGTTTGCCCCCCCCCCCCCCCCAGATTTTAGCTTGCTCAATCTGGGGGCAACATGACCCTTCCCCTCCCCAGGATTTTCATTTGAGGAGGGATTTTGGGTACCCTGCGCCCCGCAATCCGCCGCCCCTGCCCCTGGGCATGTCGGCAGGGCGACAAAGCAGCCAGTGCAGTCGCTGGTTAGGTCGGAAGGACCTCTGAACAGGCCGAATGGGCCCCTTGACACACAAGAGGGGCTTCTTGGAAGGTCTGAGGAGTCTCTGGTGAGACCGGAAGGGTCAAAGGACGTAGAGATCCCAGATGAAGATTAAATACAAAGAGGACTTACTCCACAATACAAATATTAAAAGCGGAGCTTTCGGGTATATTGTAACACCCTTCGTCAGGGTGCTACAATATACCCGAAAGATCCGATTTTATTTTTTCCTGTATAGTAAGCCCTCTTTGTATTTTATATATATATATATATATATATATATATATATATATATATATATATATATATATATATATATATATATATATATATATATATATATATATATATATATATATATATATATATATATATATATATATATATATATATATATATATATATATATATATATATATATCACCCACTCCACATCATGTCTTTTCGCTTCGCGGATCCCCGATGAGTCCCTGAACAGGTCGGAAGGGCGTAGAAAAGGTCAGAGGGGCCCCTAGACGATCTGAAGGGACCTTGGGCCTTTCAACAGTAAGAATACAGTTGTACAGGGAATAAAACTCAAAATTTTCGCGCCGCTCCGCGGCGCAATTTCACTACAAATTCAATTATATGCGGGTTAGGAAAAAAATTGGTCAGTTTCTCGGCGCATTTATGTGTTATGTTGCTACTTTCCTATATTATTGGGCAAAATAGTTCACTTTAGCACTTTTTCCCGCACTTTTAAGCGCACAATATAGCAATTTTAGAGGTCCGCACCATACGCAATGCGACGCATTGATAAGAAAGCAACACAGGGCATAATACTCAAAATTTTCGCGCCATTGCAAGTTGGTATAGCTGATTCCAAATTCGTGTCGCTGGTTCCCAAGTTGATGTGGCAGTTTGCTAACTCCAGCTCCTAAACGTTGATATGGCCCATGCCATACCTGCCATACTGCATTTTTCAGCCTTGTAACGTGCCTTTTCATGAGTTTTTTTTTGGGGGGGGGCCTTTCAACGCTTGGGAAGGGGCCCTTTCAACGCTCGGGAAGGGGCTCTTTCGAGGAGCCGCCCCCCCCCCTGGACGAAATCCTGGCTACGTGCCTGTGCCTGGCCTAGTTGAAGTTTTTGTTTTGAGACGACATGTAAGGAAGGAAGTTAGGAATTCATCTTTGTTTGTGACTGTGTGTCAGTAGTTTAAATTTCGTTCTAGAGTAGTCAACCGCTCTTCTTCTTGTGTGGAGGATGTTACGGGCGGCACGTCGCTGGCGCCGTGCCAGCGATGCATTTGATGCTTTGGCCAGACTGGTTATTGATTCACCGTATTTGGAAGGTTTCAATCACGACTCATTTTGGAATATAAATGATTCAGTCACCGTTTGATTCATGGATAAACATTTTGATGAATGATTCTTTCCGATTCAAAGAATAATTTTTTTTTGGGATCAAATCATGTTTGACTCACCATTGAAATAGCATTGCACAACCTTTTTGATTTAAACAGCCTTGTTTCTATGCGAGTTTTGATTCAATCACGATTCATGAATACAACAATCCGGTGGTGAATCGATTCTTCTTTGATTCAGGGATTTTGATTGAACGATTCTAATCGATGCAATCAGAGTCGAATCAATAACCAGTCTGGCTGTGGCGACAGCGGATCGTGGACCTGTCTCGTGGAGCAACTCCTATGTGGATTTAGTTGATGTATAGCCCGGTGGCGGCGCTGTGTGCGTTCGCTCTCGACTGCGCAGTCTGTGCGACTAGGAGCGCAAGCAACTTTGTTGGCATTTAATACCTTTTGTACGGATATACTGTGAATGTAACGTTCATACTTCCGCACAGAGTATTCCCTGTGGTGAACCCGGAACAAGAAGATCTCTCAGCGGTAGGATGTACAGTGCAATATACTATGTGATTGAATGCAATATCTGAATATATAAATTCGTTCTCGTGCCACGTCCAAGTTCCGTGCGACCCGTCTTTCATGTGCACAACGCCGTAAGGTGTTGGACAGTGCCGGCGTCGCGAAAAGCTACCGCATGTTGTACACATGGTTATTGTATAGGTAAATTGAAACGCTCTTCCCTCTTCATGTGCGTACTGTAAACACATTGCAAGCCACCAAGTTCTATGGTCAAATGATGTACTGGATGAGTATTATATTATATACATTGTACACTGTACAGGTGGCATAGCCGGTGCTTCAACCAAGCAACACTGGCACCACGAAGCAATGCTGATCACCACCAGGGACGTAGACAAGGGGGTGGCTACCGGGGCCCTGCGCCCCCCCCCCCCCGCCCCCCCCCCCCGAGGAAAATAGATTTACACTAGATAAAATGAGATTCTCTGACGACCTACCCCCCCCCCCCCCCCCCAACATATGTCTGAGGAGCGAAATTTGTTTCTATCACGGACGTGCCCCCCCCACCCCACTCCTGAGATAAATCCTGGCAACGTGCCTGATCACCACATACCGGGTCGAACCCCCCCCCCCCCCCCCGCTTCCAGCTTCACTGGACGCTGTCGTTGAAGCGGGAGTGCTCTGCCCAGCTGCTCTCGAGAGTCTCCTTCGACTCATCTGGGCCTGTAGCCCGATGGCCGTACGGCCCACTCGACCGGCGGGGATCGTCCTGGTGAACGATGGGGCCGCAGATGCCCCGCCGTTTCCGCATCGCCACGATCTTAGCCAGACTCGGGCGAACGTGCAGAAGGGTTTTTGGCACCTTGATGGGCGTCACGATGCAGGAGTCCGACACCCGTTCGAAGCACCGCACTGTTCTGAAATAACGATGTAAGCGAGGTATAATGCCTGGCGTAAATGTAATAATAGTAGGGCACACTGGCGGATCCAGGGGGGGCATTTAGGGCGGCCGCCCCCCCCCCCCAAGCCCAAAGTGGCCTGTTTGGCCCCCCCCAAAAGGTTCACTCAAAAAGTGATCGTTAATGACTAAACGATAACTTATTTTTTATGTTTGTAATAAAAGTAATTCTTTGGTGAAAAAATATGGAAGTAATTTGGTAGCAATCGCCATAGGCAAAAGAAACATTAGTGGCGCAAGACACAATCCGAAGACAAGGACATATATAAGCCTTGTCTGAAGCACGGTAAATACAAGGCCATATATAGGAGGTAGAGTCATCCGGCGATTCTGTGTGATCATGACGTCAGAGCGTGACGTCATGTGGATCCATCGGCCTCCGCCATTGCAGTTAATGGTATTTCGGGAGAAATAAATATCATCTAACTCGGAAAGTAAAAATGTTACGAAAAAGAAAAAGACAGCGTTGAAAATCTCAAAACAGGGCAAATAGAAATCTTCTGGATCATTTTAGGCTCAGATCAATATTGACGTCACTAGAGGTCATCAAAGGTCAGGGCCTTGTTTACGGTCCCCCTGCGGTTCGGCGGTCACCAGCTGAGGCTCTAAGCCCGCCCCTTCGATGAAATTTTGATTTGAACTAAACCACATGGAATTTGTATGAATCGACGTGTTGTGACGAGGCGAACACGATGACATCAAAATCATTGCTGTATCTATATTTGTCAAAAAGTTATTTGCGAAAAACAGTTTTAACCGACTGCAGACGACATGCGCCACAATTGACTACTGGGGTGACGTCATAAGTAGAAGTGGACACGTTACAGAGATAGGGATGACACTCCCCTGGGTAAATAGAATACTTCTGAAGGTAAGTTTGGCCATGTGCGTCAAGTAAGCGTCGTATTCGTATTCGTTTTCAGCATCGAGTTCCGATATTCCCCAAACTTAGCATATGGGTAGATCTTATCGAGTTATGCACGAATATGCAATCCGTTTTGACCTAGGACAAATAGTTTGACCTCCAGAGGTCACTTAAATGTCATCGCACAGGGTACCCTCTAATTGTTTCGTTTACCGTCCGATTTAATCGCAAAGGGGCTCAAACCACTCGCCGGCACCCCAGCTTGCGTCAGAAAAAAAACACAAAAACACCTAGAGGTCAAAGGTCCAGGTCACGGGGACGAATACGAGATTTTAAGCTTCGATACCAGCTTGTGTACCCGATAGTTTTTACGTTTACCGTCCGATTTGCTCGCAATGGGCAAAAAGGGACTCGCCGGCACGTTAGCTTGCGTCAGGAAAAACAAAAAGTCATCTAGACGTCAAAGGTCAAGGTCACGGGGACGAATACGAGATTTTAAGCTTCGGTACCAGCATGGTGTACCCTCTAGTTGTTTCGTTTACCGTCCGATTTACTCGCAATGGGCAAAAAGGGACTCGAAGGCGCCCCACCCTACGTCAGGAAAAAACAAAAAATCACCTATAGGTCAAAGGTCAAGGTCACAGGGACGAATACGAGATTTTAAGCTTCGGTACCAGCTTGTGTACCCTCTAGTTTTTTCGAGATTTTAAGCTTCGGTACCGAAGCTTAACATCTCGTATTAGTCCCCGTGACCTTGACCTTTGACCTCTAGGTGATGTTTTGTTTTTCCTGACGCAAGCTAACGTGCCGGCGAGTCCCTTTTTGCCCATTGCGAGCAAATCGGACGGTAAACGAAAAAAAAACTAGAGGGTACACCATGCTGGTACCGAAGCTTAGAATCTCGTATTCGTCCCCGTGACCTTGACCTTTGACCTCTGGATGACTTTTTGTTTTTCCTGACGCAAGCTAACGTGCCGGCGAGTTCCTTTTTGCCCATTGCGAGCAAATCGGATTGTAAACTAAAAAAAACTAGAGGGTACACCACGCTGGTACCAAAGCTTAGAATCTCGTATTCGTCCCCGTGACCTTTACCTTTGACCTCTAGGTGATGTTTTGTTTTACCTGATGCAAGCTGGGGTGCCAACGAGTCCTTTTTTGCCCATTGCAAGCAAATCGGACGGTAAACGAAAAAACTAGATGGTACACAAGCTGGTACCGAAGCTTAAAATCTCGTATTCGTCCCCGTGACCTTGACCTTTGACCTCTATGTGATTTTTTGTTTTTCCTGACGCAAGCTAGGGTGCCAGCGAGTCCTTTTTTCCATTGCGAGCAGATCGGATGGTAAACAAAAAAACTAGAGGGTACACAAGCTGGTACCGAAGCTTAAAATTTCGTATTCGTCCCCGTGACCTTGACCTTTGACCTCTATGTGATTTTTTGTTTTTTCCTGACGCAAGCTGGTACCGAAGCCTAAAATCTCGTATTCGTCCCCGTGACCTTGACCTTTGACCTCTAGGTGATGTTTTGTTTTTTTCCTGACGCAAGTTAAGGTGCCGGCGAGTCCCCTTTTGCCCATTGCGAGCAAATCGGACGGTAAACGAAAAAACTAGAGGGTACACCATGCTGGTACCGAAGCTTAGAATTTCGTATTCGTCCCCGTGACCTTGACCTTTCACCTATGGATGACTTTGTGTTTTTCCTGACGCAAGCTAACGTGCCGGCGAGTTCCTGTTTGCCCATTGCGAGTAAATCGGATTGTAAACTAAAAAACTAGAGGGTACACCATGCTGGTACCGAAGCTTAGAATCTCGTATTTGTCCCCGTGGCTTTTACCTTTGACCTCTAGGTGATGTTTTGTTTTACCTGACGCAAGCTGGGGTGCCGCCGAGTCCCTTTTTGCCCATTGCAAGCAAATAGGACGGTAAACTAAAAAACTACAGGGTACACAAGCTGGTACCGAAGCTTAAAATCTCGTATTCGTCCCCGTGACCTTAACCTTTGACCTCTATGTAATTTTTTGTTTTTCCTGACGTAAGCTATGGTGCCAGCGAGTCCCTTTTTTCCATTGCGAGCAGATCGGACGGTAAACGAAAAAACTAGAGGGTACACAAGCTGGTACCGAAGCTTAGAATCTCGTATTCGTCCCCGTGACCTTGACCTTTGACCTCTAGGTGATTTTTTGTTATTCCTGATGCAAGGTGGGTTGCCGGCGAGTCCCTTTTTTCCCATTGCGAGCAAATTGGACGGTAAACGAAAAAAAAACTAGAAGGTACACAAGCTGGTAGCGAAGCTTAAAATCTCGTATTCGTCCCCGTGACCTTGACCTTGGACCTCTAGGCTATTTTTTGTTTTTCCTGACGCAAGGTGGGGTGCCGGCGAGTCCCTTTTTGCCCATTGCGAGCAAATGGGACGGTAAACGAAAAAACTAGAGGGTACACCATGCTGGTACCGAAGCTTGAAATCTCGTATTCGTCCCCGTGACCTTGACCTTTGACCTCTGGATACTTTTGTTTTTCCTGACGCAAACTAACGTGCCGGCGAATCCCTTTTTGCCCATTGCGAGCAAATCGGACGGTAAACAAAAAACTAGAGGGTACACAAGCTGGTACCGAAGCTTAAAATCTCGTATTCGTCACCGTGACCTTGACCTTTGACCTCTAGGTAATGTTTTGTTTTTCCTGACGCAAGCTGGGGTGCCGTCGAGTCCCTTTTTGACCATTGCAAGCCAATCGGACGCTAAACGAAAAAAAATAGAAGGTACACAAGCTGGTACCGAAGCTTAAAATCTCGTATTCGTCCCCGTGACCTTGACCTTTGACCTCTATGTGATTTTTTGTTTTTCCTGACGCAAGCTAGGGTGCCAGCGAGTCCCTTTTTCCATTGCGAGCAGATCGTACGGTAAACGAAAAAAACTAGAGGGTACACAACCTGGTACCGAAGCTTAGAATCTCGTATTCGTCCCCGTGACCTTGACCTTTGACCTCTAGGGGATTTTGTGTTATTCCTGACGAAAGGTGGGGTGCCGGCCAGTCCCTTTTTTGCCATTGCGAGCAAATCGGACGGTAAACGAAAAAAACTAGATGGTACACAAGCTGGTACCGAAGCTTGAAATCTCGTATTGGTCCCCGTGACCTTGACCTTGGACCTCTAGGTGATTTTTTTTTTTCCTGACGAAAGGTGGGGTGCCGACGAGTCCCTTTTTGCCCATTGCAAGCAAATCGGACGGTAAACTAAAAACTGGAGGGTACACAAGCTGGTACCGAAGCTTGAAATATCGTATTCGTCCCCTTGACCTTGACCTTTGACCTCTATGTGATTTTTTGTCTGAACCCGTGGGGGGGGGGCAGAATATTCCCTTCCCTGATTTTCTCAATAACATGAAAACTATGATAAATATCAACGTGAAACTTTCAGTACCTTATCCTGCATCAAGTCTAAGTCTTCTCACCAACTCTAAATGAAATTGATGTAGTATTTTGGGAGATAATGACGTTTTAATTACGTCATGTCATGCCATTTTTGGTGGAAAAACGATAAATGTTTGGCAAATCGTAGAAATCAGAGTTTTCAAGCAAATTGCAAATAAAACACGCGAAAAGAAGGGAAAAGACATTTTCTTCAAAATGGCTCTCGGATTTCCTTTTTTTCAACCCTAATTTTGTTTTGCCCTACATAACCCGAAATTTGAAAAGTGAATTTTTTATGCTCGAATACCAAAATAAGGTAACCGGGCCAAATCCGCGGAGAAAAAAAAATGGGGGTACATTTTTGCCACAAAAAGTTGGCCCCCCCCATAACCGACGGCTGGATCCGCCAGTGGTAGGGCATCAAAACGTCCATTATGTCCTTTGGTTGTACGACATTAAACAACAGAGAGACAGTCTGGAAGACAACCGGACAACCAAGGACCACAGCTAGTTACATGACATGAACAGCATTTTGAGATGTAATAGGCGAGCTCAATCCCTCGTGCATTGCTGACCATACCGGCGCTTTGCAATAGAGGAAAGATGACAGACAGAAATAAAATTTATAAAAAGGTTAGCGGTATGTCCTCACTTCACAATGCCGTCGTCGTTCCGCGCATAGTCCGGCCCATATGAGCCGAGAAGTCGATCACGGCGACCTGCTTGCGGAGGCTGAACGTTGGCGGCCTGCAGACAAGAAAAGAGAAACGATTACCTTTAAAAAAAAACAATATGGCGACATAGAACACAACAATGACTGAGTATGAACAACGTGATGACGTGAACAACAACGTGAACGACAAATGATGACGTCAACACAAATAATACTGCTAACGTAATAGCACAAGCACAAAAAAAAACATTTTGAAACAGCGTCATTTGGAGTCACTTACTCCAGTCTGAGCTTACTTACTCCATGTGCGTCAAACTCCGCTATAGGCAAATGACTCACTGTCATTTGTCATTTGGTGTCACTGGCCAGAGGGGCGCCGTCATTACAGTGTCTTAGGTTTATTATCACATAGCCCATTATTCGGAGCCAATTAGGTACACAATACTGAGTAAATGTGACTGGCCGTCACTGGCCAGATGGGCGCCGTCATTAGACGGAGGGACGCCGTCACTGGCCGGAGGGGCGCCGTCATTAGCAGGAGGGGCGCCGTCATTAGCAGTAGGAGCGCCAACACTAGCCAGAGGGGCGCCAACACTAGCCAGAGGGGCGCCAACACTAGCCAGAGGGGCGCCAACACTAGCCAGAGGGGCGCCGTCACCGGCCAGAGGGGCGCCGTCACCGGCCATAGGGGTGCCGTTACTGGCCAGAGGGGCGCCGTCACTGGCTATAGGCACTGGCGGATCCAGGGGGGGGGGCATTTAGGGCGGCCGCCCCCCCCCCCCCCAAGCCCAAAGTAGCCTGTTTGCCGCCCCCCCCCCCCCAAGGTTCACTCAAAAAGTGATCGTTAATGACTAAACGATACCTTATTTTTCTATCTTTGTGATAAAAGTAATTCTTTGGTGAAAAAATATGGAAGTAATTTGGTAGCAATCGACATAGGCAAAAGAAACATTAGTGGCGCAAGACACAATCCGAAGGCTAGGACATATATAAGCGTTGTCTGAAGCACGGTAAATACAAGGCCATATATAGGAGGTAGAGTCATCCGGCGATTCTGTGTGATCATGACGTCAGAGCGTGACGTCATGTGGATCCATCGGCCTCCTCCGCCATTGCAGTTAATGCTATTTCGGGAGAAATAAATATCATCTAACTCGGAAAGTAAAAATGTTACGAAAAAGAAAAAGACAGCGTTGAAAAGCTCAAAACAAGGCAAATAGAAATCTTCTGGATCATTTTAGGCTCAGATAAATATTGACGTCACTAGAGGTCATCAAAGGTCAGGGCCTTGTTGACGGTCCCCCTGCGGTTCGGCGGTCACCAGCTGAGGCTCTAAGCCCCGCCCCTTCGATGAAATTTTGATTTGACCTAAACCACATGGAATTTGTATGAATCGACGTGTTGTGACGAGGCTAACACGATGACATCAAAATCATTGCTGTATCTATATTTGTCAAAACGTTATTTGCGAAAAACAGTTTTAACCGACTGCAGACGACATGCTCCAGAATTGACTACTGGGGTGACGTCATAAGTAGAAGTGGACACGTTACGGAGATGGGGATGACACCCCCCTGGGTAAATATAATACTTCTGAAGGTAAGTTTGGCCATGTGCGTCAAGTTAGCGTCGTATTCGTATTCGTGTTCAGCATCGAGTTCCAATTTTCCCCAAACTTAGCATATGGGTAGATCTAATCGAGTTATGCACGAATATGCACTCCGTTTTGACCTAGGACAAATGGTTTGACCTCCAGAGGTCACTGAAATGTCATCGCACGGGGTACCCTCTAATTGTTTCGTTTACCGTCCGATTTAATCGCAACGGGGCTCAAACGACTCGCCGGCACCCCAGCTTGCGTCAGAAAAAAAAAATCAACACAAAAAATCACCTAGAGGTCAAAGGTCCAGGTCACGGGGACGAATACGAGATTTTAAGCTTCGATACCAGCTTGTGTACCCGATAGTTTTTATATTTACCGTCCGATTTGCTCGCAATGGGCAAAAAGGGACTCGCCGGCACGTTAGCTTGCATCAGGAAAAACAAAAAGTCATCCAGAGGTCAAAGGTCAAGGTCACGGGACGAATACGAAATTTTAAGCTTCGGTACCAGCATGGTGTACCCTCTAGTTTTTTTCGTTTACCGTCCGATTTGCTCTCAATGGGCAAAAAGAGACTCGACGACACCCCACCTTACGTCAGGAAAAAAACAAAAATCACCTATAGGTAAAAGGTCAAGGTCACGGGGACGAATACGAGATTTTAAGCTTCGGTACCAGCATGGTGTACCCTCTAGTTTTTTTCGTTTACCGTCCGATTTGCTCGCAATGGGCACAAAGGGACTCGCCGGCACGTTAGCTTGCGTCAGGAAAAACAAAAAGTCATCCAGATGTCAAAGGTCAAGGTCACGGGGACGAATACGAGATTCTAAGCTTCGGTACCAGCTTGTGTACCCTCTACTTTTTTCGTTTACCGTCTGATTTGCTCGCAATAGGCAAAAAGAGATTCGCCGGCACCCCAGCTTGCGTCAGGAAAAACAAAACATCACCTATAGGTCAAGGTCACGGGGACGAATACGAGATTTTAAGCTTCGGTACCAGCTTGTGTACCCTCTAGTTTTTTTCGAGATTGTAAGCTCCGGTACCGAGGCTTAACATCTCGTATTCGTCCCCGTGACCTTGACCTTTGACCTCTAGGTGATGTTTTGTTTTTCCTGACGCAAGCTAACGTGCCGGCGAGTCCCTTTTTGCCAATTGCGAGCAAATCGGACGGTAAAATAAAAAAAAACTAGAGGGTACACAAGCTGGTACCGAAGCTTAAAATCTCGTATTCGTCCCCGTGACCTTGACCTTTGACCTCTAGGTGATGTTTTGTTTTTCCTGACGCAAGCTAAGGTGCTGGCGAGTCCCTTTTTGCCCATTGCGAGCAAATCGGACGGTAAACAAAAAAAAACTAGCGGGTACACCATGCTGGTACCGAAGCTTAGAATCTCGTATTCGTCCCCGTGACCTTGACATTTGACCTCTGGATGACTTTTTGTTTTTCCTGACGCAAGCTAACGTGCCAGTGAGTTCCTTTTTGCCCATTGCGAGCAAATCGGATTGTAAACTAAAAAAACTAGAGGGTACACCACGCTGGTACCGAAGCTTAGAATCTCGTATTCGTCCCCGTGACCTTGACCTTTGACATCTGGATGATGTTTTGTTTTACCTGACGCAAGCTGGGGTGCCAACGAGTCCCTTTTTGCCCATTGCAAGCAACTCGGACGGTATACGAAAAAACTAGAGGGTACACAAGCTGGTACCGAAACTTAAAATCTCGTATTCGTCCCAGTGACCTTGACCTTTGACCTCTATGTGATTTTTTTTTTTCCTGACGCAAGCTAGGGTGCCAGAGAGTCCTTTTTTCCATTGCGAGCAGATCAGACGGTAAACAAAAAAAAACTAGAGGGTACCCAAGCTGGTACCGAAGCTTAAAATTTCGTATTCGTCCCCGTGACCTTGACCTTTGACCTCTAGGTGATGTTCTGTTTTTCCTGACGCAAGCTGGGGTGCCGTCGAGTCCCTTTTTGCCCATTGCAAGCAAATCGGACGGTAAACAAAAAACTAAAGGGTACACAAGCTGGTACCGAAGCTTAAAATCTCGTATTCGTCACCGTGACCTTGGCCTTTGACCTCTAGGTGATGTTTTCTTTTTCCTGACGCAAGCTGGGGTGCCGTCGAGTCCCTTTTTGACCATTGCAAGCAAATCGGACGGTAAACGAAAAAACTAGAGGGTACACCATGCTGGTACCGAAGCTTAGAATTTCGTATTCGTCCCCGTGACCTTGACCTTTGACCTCTAAGTGATGTTTTGTTTTTTTCCTGACGCAAGTTAAGGTGCCGGCGAGTCCCTTTTTGCCCATTGCGAGCAAATCGGACGGTAAACGAAAAAACTAGAGGTACACCATGCTGGTACCGAAGCTTAGAATTTCTTATTCGTCCCCGTGACCTTGACCTTTGACCTCTGGATGACCTTGTGTTTTTCCTGACGCAAGATAACGTGCCGGCGAGTTCCTTTTTGCCCATTGCGAGCAAATCGGATTGTAAACTAAAAACAACTAGAGGGTACACCATGCTGGTACCGAAGCTTAGAATCTTGTATTCGACCCCGTGACCTTTACCTTTGACCTCTAGGTGATATTTTGTATTTCCTGACGCAAGCTGGGGTGCCGTCGAGTCCTTTTTTGCCAATTGCAAGCAAATCGGACGGTAAACTAAAAAAAACTAGAGGGTACACAAGCTGGTACCGAAGCTTAAAATCTCGTATTCGTCCCCGTGACCTTGACCTTTGACCTCTATGTATTTTTTTGTTTTTCCTGACGCAAGCTAGGGTGCCAGCGAGTCCCTTTTTTTCATTGCGAGCAGATCGGACGGTAAACGAAAAAACTAGAGGGTACACAAGCTGGTACCGAAGCTTAGAATCTCGTATTCGTCCCCGTGACCTTGACCTTTGACCTCTAGGTGATTTTGTATTATTCATGACGCAAGGTGGGGTGCCGGCGAGTCCTTTTTTCCCATTGTGAGCAAATCGGACGGTACACGAAAGAACTAGAAGGTACACAAGCTGGTACCGAAGCTTAAAATCTCGTATTCGTCCCCGTGACCTTGACCTTGGACCTCTAGGCAATTTTTTGTTTTTCCTGACGCAAGGTGGGGTGCCGGCGAGTCGCTTTTTGTCCATTGCGCGCAAATGGGACGGTAAACCAAAAAACTAGAGGGTACACCATGCTGGTACCGAAGCTTAAAATCTCGTATTCGTCCCCGTGACCTTGACCTTTGACCTCTGGGTGACTTTTTGTTTTTCCTGACGCAAGCTAACGTGCCGGCGAGTCCCTTTTTGCCCATTGCGAGCAAATCGGACGGTAAACGAGAAGAGGAAAAAACTAAAGGGTACACAAGCAGGCACCGAAGCTTAAAATCTCGTTTTCGTCCCCGTGACCTTGACCTTTAACCTCTAGGTGATGTTTGGTTTTACCTGACGCAAGCTGGGGTGCCGTCGAGTCCCTTTTTGCCCATTGAAAGCAAATCAGACGGTAAACTAAAAAACTAAAGGGTACACAAGCTGGTACCGAAGCTTAAAATCTCGTATTCGTCCCCGTGACCTTGACCTTTGACCTCTATGTGATTTTTTTCTGACGCAAGCTAAGGTGCCGGCGAGTCCATTTTTGTCCATTGCGAGCAAATGGGACGGTAAACCAAAAAACTAGAGGGTACACCATGCTGGTACCGAAGCTTATAATCTCGTATTCGTCCCCGTGACCTTGACCTTTGACCTCTGGATGACTTTTTGTTTTTCCTGACGCAATCTAACGTGCCGTCGAGTTTCTTTTTGCCCATTGCGAGCAAATCGGATTGTAAACTAAAAAACTAGAGGGTACACCATTCTGGTACCGAAGCTTAGAATCTCGTATTCGTCCCCGTGACTTTTAGCTTTGACCTCTAGGTCATGTTTTGTTTTACCTGACGCAAGCTGGGGTGCCGTCGAGTCCCTTTTTGCCAATTGCAAGCAAATCGGACGGTAAACTAAAAAACTAGAGGGTACACAAGCTGGTACCGAAGCTTAAAATCTCGTATTCGTCCCCGTGACCTTGACCTTTGACCTCTATGTATTTTTTTTTTCCTGACGCAAGCTAGGGTGCCAGCCAGTCCCTTTTTCCCATTGCGAGCAAATTGGACGGTAAACGAAAAAAACTAGAAGGTACACAAGCTGGTACCGAAGCTTAAAATCTCGTATTCGTCCCCGTTACCTTGACCTTGGACCTCTAGGTGATTTTTTTTACTCCTGACGCAAGGTGGGGTGCCGGCCAGTCCTTTTTTCCCATTGCGAGCAAATCGGACGGTAAACGAAAAAAAACTAATGGGACACAAGCTGGTACCGAAGCTTAAAATCTCGTATTCGCCCCGTGACCTTGACCTTGGACCTCTAGGTGATTTTTTGTTTTTCCTGACGCAAGCTGGGATGCCGACGGGTCCTTTTTTGCCCATTGCAAGCAAATCGGACGGTAAACTAAAAACTAGAGGGTACACTAGCTGGTACCGAAGCTTCAAATATCGTATTCGTCCCCGTGACCTTGACCTTTGACCTCTATGTGATTTGTTGTCCGAACCCGCGGGGGGAGGGGGGGAGGGCAGAATCTTCCCCTCCCTGATTTTCTCAATAACCTGAAAACTATGATAGATATCAACGTAAAACTTTCAGTACCTTCTCCTGCATCAAGTCTAAGTCTTCTCACCAACTCTAAATGCAATTGATGGAGTATTTTGGGAGATAATGACGTTTTAATGACGTCATGTCATGCCATTTTTGGTGGAAAAACGATACATGTTTGGCAAATCGTAGAAATCAGAGTTTTCAAGCAAATTGCAAATAAAACACGCGAAAAGAAGGGAAAAGACATTTTCTTCAAAATGGCTCTCGGATTTCCAATTTTTTTTTTAACCCCAATTTTGTTTTTTGTGAATTTGAAAAGTGAATTTCTTATGCTCGAATACCAAAATAAGGTAACCGGCCCAAATCCGCGGAGAAAAAAAAATGGGGGTACCTTTTTGCCGCAAAAAGTTGCCCCCCCAAAAAAACGACGGCTGGATCCGCCAGTGGCTATAGGGGTGATGTCATTAGCAGGAGGGGCGCCGATATTAGCCAGAGGGGCGCCGTCACTGGCCAGAGGGGCGCCGTCACTGACCAGAGGGGCGCCGTCACTGGCCAGAGGGGCGTCGTCACTGGCTAGAGGGGCGCCGTCACTGGCCAGAGGGGCCTAAAAACAGACGAAATCTCATGAGTTTTGGAAATCTGTCGGACGGCCCCTCAAACCAACGTTTTGGGCCGGTTCGCATCCGCCAGAAGGCCCGAGTCCTTACTTGGAACCCTTACTTAGTAAAATGGCAATGTTAACCTGCCAATGACTGGGCGGGGGGGGGGCAAATATCTCCCCCCCCGACAAATTTTTGCAATAGCTCAAAAACCAATAGCGGTATCAACGTTAAACTTTGGGTACCTTCTCCTACACAAATTGTACGTCTTCTGTGCATAAATGAAGAAATTTTGTCGATAACAAAATCGAGATATGACGAATTTAGTGACGTTACTACACACGAGTTTGGCGAATTAAAAAAAACAGCTAAACTTTAACCCGCGCACTGCAGGGGGAGTTGATTTCCGCCCCCCCCCCCCCCCCCCCCCTCAGGTTTTTCAAAGATAGCGAAAAAAACGGCGGCGCGCAGCGCCGCCGGGTTTTGATACACCTGTTAGGACATCAATTTCGCACACTTTGAGAAAAAAAAATATGCTCGGGTCATCTCAGGTCAGGTCACCAAACCAGATCAAGTGACCCCACCACCAAACATGTTTGCAGTTGTGCCAAAGCCAGAGTTTTTCACCGATCAGGTTGAAACTTACAGGATGTCATGAGGGCATCAGTACTTACAATTCGTATAACTCGGAATTTTGATATCGGTGACCTAAGATCAGGTCAATTTCGTAACCTCCCATAATAAGTCAATGGGGAAATATACAAATGCTTCCTATTTCAAGGATATGCATGGTACTAGTCCAATTACTCCTGGATCATGTTATTATAGAATATTCTTGATGATCCAAGTGTAAGTTTTGTTCAGTGACCCCTATTGGGTCATTTGAGGTCATGCGAGGTCACCATCACTTTTTTGTCAATAACGTTCGACATAATGAAGATAGAGAAGTAAAACAGACATCAATGTGTTTGTCTCGTCGAGACACGTCTTCCCATATGCAACATGCCCTACTTGGGTCACCACTTGACCTTGACCTTAGGTCAAATTGTTAAGTTGACTTAACAAGGTCACCATATATACAGGGGCGCAGCCAGGGGGGGGGGCAAGGGGGGCAATTGCCCCCCCCCCTTTACGGGTTACAGGGGGCCCCGCCGAGATTGGCCCAGATACCATTTGCATTAGCTAAATGGCTTTCAAAAAGTCACAGAGGAGGCCTCAAACCAGACAAGGGTCACTCTGGTGCATGTCAAGGGCCCTCAGAGACACTGAAGGGCTTTCGAAGACGGCCCAGGGGGCCTCTTGGGCATGTCCAGGGACCATTGAGCCCACCGAGGGGCCCAAAAAACTGTCCAGGGGCCTCTCCAGCATGTCCAGGGGCCCATTGAGCCCACTCAAGGGTGCAAAAACATGCCCAGGGACCTTTCAAGCATGCCCTGGGGCCCATTGAGCCCACTCAGGGGCCCCAAAAACCTGCCCAGGGGCCTCTAGAGCATGTCCACTTGTCCAAGGGCCAATTGAGCCCACCCACGGCCCAACAAACCTGCCCAGTGGCCTCTCGAGCATGTCCAGGGGCCCATTGAGTATGTTCAGGGGCCTCTCGAGCCTGGCCAGGGGCCCATTATAGTCTGTTTTGGGGCCTCTTGAACCTGCCCAGGGGCCCATCATAGTTTTCCCAGAGGACCATCGAGTCTGTTCAGGGGCCTCTCGAACCTGCCCAGGGGCCTCTCGAACTTGCCCAGGGGCCCATTGAGTCTGTTCAAGGGCCTCTTGAACCTGCCTAGGGGTCATTAGTCTGTGCAAGGGCCTCTCGAGCTTTCCCATTGGTCCATTGATCCTGTTCAGGGGCCTCTCGAACCTGCACAGGGGCTATTAGAGTCTGCTTAGGGGCCTCTCGGCTTGCCAAGGGGCCATTGAGTCTGTTCAGGGCCCTCTCAAGCTTATCCAGAGGTCCATTGAGTCTGTGAACGGGGCCCTCGAGCCTGCCCAGGGGTTTCTAGCCGTCGCCTGCAGCGCCTGCTATAGCTGGAGCGCCTGCTAGCCGTGGTCGGCGCGGTTATAATGAGCGGTAATGTGCTGTACTCTGACCCACCTGGTGCAATGTTTTCTTGGGTTTCAAAATGGTTATTTGATAAGTCTGATGCGTTTTTGAATTCGGGGGGGGGGGTGATGGTAGTACAAAACAATTTAACAATTTTCCTCTCAGAAGTGTGTGCTGCAATATTTGTCAGCCAGGGGCGTCGCCGACGGGAGGGTCGGGGGGAGGTCTGGGCAAACTCCCCCCACTTTTAGAAGGCGGTGGAGGGTCGACCCCCTCCCCCACACACACACTTTTTGAGGGAAAAAATAAAAATTGATCGTAAAAATTGTCTTTGCAGTGCAGTAAAAATCTAGTTAGGCATGACACAAGTTTCGCAATTGCTTATACAAATTCGGAAAATGGGAAAAATAATTGCATTAAGTGTCTGGCAGAGGCTCTCCTTGGCGGTAATTGCTGGCCCCAGGGCCCATTCCCTTCATAAAATATTCACTTCTAAGTTTCAAGCAGGCTACATGTTTAGCTAGTTTGCCGAGTTCCGAAAAAGACGACGCGAACGAAAAGACGAGGAGATCGGCACCCGGAAGCTGCTCCAGCGGTGCACAATTTGCTGGACCGAAGAGCTAATAGTCGAAACAGGTCAGGACCATCTCCCCAAGCCATCTCACCTCACCGTCTGGTTCCAATATTAACATTTCGTTTTCCAGGACCTAAAATTAACATTTTCAGGCCGCTTCGCGGCGTCACATCGGTAGTCATCGTCATAACGAAGCCCTAGTCATCGTCATCGGTTCGTCGTAACGCTGAATTGCATGAATATCATGTTTAGCTTATTATCCTCTACAAAGCACACCGCCTATATTTCTGGGTTTTATCAGGCAAAACCGTAAAAATTTCGCGCCGCTTCGCGGCGCTAACTAACAAGTACATACCTACCTACTATAACATGAAATCCACATTAAAAATGCTGCAAAGGCACGTATCAAAATAGGGTACATTTTTCGTCATTTCAGCCGCCCCCAACTCAAAAGCCGACCCCCACCTGTTGTCATGGCTGAGATATGTTTTCTCTCCAGTACGTAACAATACAAATTAGTAATGCGCTCAGTACAATGCCTACTGAGGTCCTGGTCCAATCCAGCTCATCAAAAGTAGACGAGAAAAAAAAAAACTAAAAAGGGGGGCCTCACAAAATAATGTGGCCGAAATCCGTAGAGTTTTCATATCCAGGGGTATTTTTTGGGGGTGGGGCCTCTCCCAGGTGCTTGCCCCCCCCCCCTTTCTGAAGGTCTGGCTGCGCCCCTGCATATATATCATTCAAAGCGCCTTGACAAGATAAACACAATGGCGTAAACAGTTCTCCGTTATCTTAAGTAAAAAGTTAATAGCAAAACACGATTTAGCAAAAAAACTGCTTTTTTACCTCTGGAGCCTCAAATATTGACCTGAGATCAAATATGAGGACACCTTAGCGATTACAAATTTCACTGACTGGCGTTTGCTTTTTTCCGTTTGTTTCTAACTATCATCGTTTCTGAGATATATGGGAATTTCTGGAGCGATGTTCTAAAACAGGAAAAAAACTGGAAAATTTGACCTTTGATGACCTCTGGTGACCTCAATTTTGACCTGACTTAAAAAAAACACTGAAATACTTTCGATAGAACATGTATGAAGCTATCAAATGCCTTCTTCCGCTTCTCGCTACGTTGCGTAGTTTTCGAGATCTCAGGGGGGCGGAAATCAACCCCCCTGCAGTTCGTGTTCGGCGCAAACCTGCAGTGCGCGGGTTAAGAGAGCATGTAAATTCTATATTTTGAGCAAAATGCAATACAAAATGTCAGAAAATAGCAAATGGCAAGGGCTACAAAATTGACTTTCGGATTTGTGAAAACTTTGGTTTTTGACCCCGCCAAAAATAATTTAAAGGAAATCAATAAAAAACATTTCTTCAGAATAATCCCCTAAAACTAGAACATTGCAAATATATTAACAATTCACCGGATTTCGCATCTTTATACATAAAGAGGGGATTTAAAACAAGCTTTTCTTAGTAAAAGCTGCATATACTCTCTTTTGAAATAGGAAACGTGTCAATTTGTTGCCCTTTTCAGGCGGTTTGGGAGGCTTGGCCGCCTTGCCCCCTGTTGGATCCGCCAGCGGCCAAAAACATTGGGAGGGCCGAGCGGGTACCATTGGGGGAGGGGGCGAACTCAACATTAGGGGGGAGGGGCGGGGGCGAGGGCCACCCGAAAAGTATATAAATCTAACCTATGGAAGATATGTATGTGTTATACATATAAATATCAAACATTGGTTTGATCCATGCCCATGGGTATGGATCAAACCAAGGCTGCAGCCTTAAAGAATATTGTCTGTACTAATATACAACATGATGGCTGTGTTAGAGTCCTTCACAGTAGATGTATCAATGTTTTAAAATACAAAATTTGTTGTAACAATATAAATATTTAAGCCAAAATAATGCATGATGGTTATATAGTTTCTCCACAAGGCTGTACTTCATCCCCTCCCTGGCTGTACACTTCAGTCAGGTTCTAACAGTGGACTTTCATGTTATCATATTGTAGACAATATTGACACACTAAAACACTCCAAAGCATTGGCAGGAAAAGTAAGCTATTTTAATGTGACCGAAGATTTGATTTTCACCATGCACAGTGTGAACAGTACAGTATTTTGACACAACCAAACAATGAAACCTTACCTTCAGATTTGGATGAAATGTAGGAATATGGGAAAAGTATGAGGTTAGGACCATAGACATACACAAGGGGGGGGGGGATAAACAGGGCAATTCCCCCTGACGGTCCAACTAGAGGCCATCTTTTCAAACTCCGCAAGTCCTCGGCGACCACAAGGGTCAGACAATTCGCCTTTGCCACACATATTGTGAATGATTGGAATGGCCTCCCATCCAAAGTGGTCTGCGCTCCTTCGCTGAATGCCTTCCAAGGCTAGATTGGACGCCCATTGGGTTCACGTCAGGTTCAGCATACCAGTGACACTGACTGAGACATGCCAGGAATCATGAACTCAATGAGAGCGGGTACTACAGACCTTGAGGCCTAAAAATCCTGATTACTGTAAGGTAAAGTAAGGTAAGGTAAGGTAAGGTCTGTACTCTGTACGTGCCCCTTTGATCAATATATATATTTTTTTAAATGGTGAAAATATGCCCTTTTTTGAAATATAGCTGGCCAAAACCTGAGTTTTTTGGTGAGGGTACTTTATGCCCCCTCCCCCCCCCCCCCCCTAAGCAAAAATTGTCCCTCCTAGAGTGAATCCTGGGTACGCCACTGGTTATGACGAGCCCAGTTGAACAGCAGTTAACTTGCATTGTTGATGCATCTTGTTTTACAAGAAAATGATAATTTCCCCATTAGACAAACAACCCGGCAAAGCTGACATAGGGCCTGTTCCCGTGGTGCCTCTAATCTCCTCCAAGTTGCTCCAACTTGCAACTGTCTGTGCAATAGGATAGAACAGTTGCCAGTGGAGTACACAGGATTCACTCCAGGAGGGGGATAATTTTTGCTTAGGGGGGCATAAAGTACCCCAACCAAAAAAAAACTCGCCATATTTGACCCAATATATTTTTTGAGGGGCATATTTTCAACAATTTTTGGCCGTATTCCGGTTTTACACACCTTTTTATAGGAAAACCAAATATTTTATACTAATTCTACACGTCTGATTTCATTAGAACTGCACTCAAAACAGAGACATTATCAGTACTTACCTAACAATAATATTTTGTATCACCCATCAATCCCTTCAACCAACCGCAATGACTCCGCCATTACAACTGAAATGTTAATTCAATTTACCTATATAAAGGTGTGCAAAAGCGGAATATCGCCCAACTTTTTCCTAAAAACCAAACACAAATTAATTAATTTTGTTTACCAAAGGGGCACAGACCTTCGGGGGGGGGGCATTGGTCCATTTGCCCCCTCCTACCCTTGTGTACGCCTGGGACAGTTGAAAGTTGGAGCAACTTTGAGGAGGTTAGAGGCGCCACAGGAACAGACCCACAGTTGGACGTGTTTCATCATAAGGCTTCATTAGGCAAGATGCAATTTTACACAATGAATCAAAAGGTGCTGATCAAGTATTTTATGACAAAACATGTCCACCTGTTAGCTTTCTGTGTCATATGCAATAATTGTCTGGATATTAATACAATTTTCCATTATATTTAGATATATTATATCCATATTTCTATCATGGGCTGCAGTAAAATATTTACCATATTTTCATTATACTTCTGTAGAACCAATCAAGCAAGCATTTCCATGCAACAAACACATGAAATACCTGGTCTGTGTAAAAATCAGATTCATGATCAATGATGTATAAGGTCAACAAGAACAAGAACTTACCAGAAAATCGTCGCGTTCAACTCAGGGTCGCCCCGTTTCTATATTGGGATTTGCACCTTCTTACAATACAATTTCGCAAGCTCGGAATTCTGGCTTCTGATCCCGGCAATGCATCCAGTCACTGAACCAACTCGGTGGTAATAACAGACCTTGGTAATAACAACCTATATTACTTCTGTACTATTTTGAAGTTACTAAATGACCACGGCCAAAGTCTGTATAAATACCACGGCTAGTTTGCGGCAGAATCTGCGTATGACGCAATTCTGACGTCAGCGGGTATGACGTCATCCCTCATGGCCCGTTCATTCCCGGATTGTGGCCCGGAAGAGCGGAAATGAAAACGGGCCCACTAGTCCTGTGTCGAAATTACTTAACGTAGAGAGGTAATTCTTTCACCACAAACCATTTTTAGATCTGCTCTACAAATCTGCTATCTCAATCTAAAACCCCATGTTAAAGGTGAACTATTCCCTTTAAGAGTTGTGCGGAAGTGGCGATCGCTCACATGAACTTTTGCCTTATTCAGCATTTTGACGCCGCGATAGCGAAGTCGTCGCCTGCCAGCTTCCGTCCTAATGCGAGGCAATGATAGGTGATTGACATGTCGGGTTGCGTGAGAGTGAACCTGGCTGGTGGGCCGTCCGATGGTACTGAACATGTCCTCTGGCTGACAGGCCATCCCCACGGAACGCACCATACACACTGCGTGGTACTCTACGAGCTGTTTGGCGTTCAACCAGCCAAGGTTTTGTACAACATCAGATACATGTTCATGACGTTTTTTCCCGCTCACTACGCGCGCACCAAAGTTTATGACTTTTTGGATGCGTTGAATCTGGGTGTTGTTACATGTTCCATACACAGATAGGCAGTAGCGAATCACGGACAGTAGCGAGTCACGTCACAGACTTGTTAGCAGAAGAGAATCCATGCTACCAACTTACCCATATCATAATCAAAAAGCAGTCGCAGATGGAATCACAATGCTCGTATACTTGTAAGATGGAATACTCGAGATGGTATCACATCTTGACAGTGTCCTGGCATTGGGAAATTTGGGGCGGAAAATGACACCCTATGGATACTATTTTTCCACTCTTTTCCCCAAGTTGTCCTCTTAAAGGAAATAGTTCACCTTCGAAATTTTTAAGAACACGATTTTATTATATTTTTTTAATACAGTTTCTTTTTTCTTTTTAAAAATGGTCCTACATCGCGCCAATTCAGGACAGAAGGTTGTAAATTATTGATTTTATGGTGTGCGTTATTGGTCTGCGCATGCTCCATGGCAGTGCTGGCACTTTCAGACGGTACGGTACATCATATATGCGCCGTATTCCTTCGCCAAAAAGTCAAATATCTTCGGCTGGAGAGTCTTTTCAGCCAAGAAAAGTTCCAGATAAGGATTTCTCAACACGGGCTACAAACTGCTATTTCAGTTCAAAACCCATGTTGAAGGTGAACTATTTCCTTTAACCCTCGCTCTACGGGAGCTATTTTCACCATCGCCCTACGGGGGGCCTGACAGCCCCCCTCTTAACTTCCACACCAAGCAACTTAGAGCAATGCAGTAAGAACCAGCATGTTGCCTGCCGTGAGAGGAATCCAACATTATGCTATTTTTAGGTTTCAGTTCAACGGGTGACCTTCCAGGTCAAGTGAATGACCTCGGATTTACCACGTCCAGAACAGCGATTTTGCTCTTCAGAAAACCTCAAAATTAGACATTGATAAATGTAAGTAAAAACGCATGTTCCTAGACCAGTTTTGGCTCACAAATACAGAAAAGGTAATTATTTGTTCGTAAACAAATTCAAAACAAAGTTATTTTAAAAAAATGACGTCATCAGTTTCTTGCACTTAGGGAGCCATCACTCAGTCAAAAATGAAGATATTGCTTTGAAATTTGGTATGGGTATTGTCCATACTCAGTTCTCTCACGTATATTCCGGTTTTTCTAACATCTTTGAAAAATTTGATTTTGTGGGGATTTTCCCCCAAAAAATATCAGTCATTTTTTATTTTAGGGGTCAAAAACCCAACATTTTGCAAATACGAGATCGCCATTTTAAAGAAAATGCCATTTTGCATCTTTGGTGAATTGCGTTTGCAATTTCCTTTAAAACTCTGTTTTCTACCATTTTTCAAATATTTATCATTTTTCCACCAACATGACGTCATCAAAACATGATTATCTCCCAACCTACTTAACCGATTTCTGTTTTTTTGTTACAGCATACGTATATTGCTGTAAACTCAGCTATCAAAAATGTCAGCAAGATGCGCCGCATGTGTATAAAGTTATTCTAGAAAACCTCAGGGCCCCCCCCCCCCCCCTCTGAGGTTTTGCTGTCTGTCCCCTGGCTGTCAGCCCCCTCCCCCACGTAGGGCGAGGGTGAATTTTCCACTCTTTATTATAAAATGTATTGGATAATTTGAACACTATACTGATTTATGGATGTAATTATAGGACAAGACGGGGAAAGACAGATCAAAATTGGCATAGGTAATAACTAATTCTGGTGAGCGGGTAATTGGACACTGATAAAGCCGAATACAATGGCTTTTGGTTGAATTTTCCACCCTTTATGCTTATTTTTAGCCATAATTTTCCATTCCGCACCTAAGCTCCAAAGCAATCCTAGGACCCTGCATCTTGATATGATGAAATACGCAAAATTCAAAACAACAATCTGTACGGGTAGTCCTTGAAATTTTAGAGGGGCACACATTTTGGAAAACATTGGGGGGCCCGGAGCACCGTTGGGGGGGGGGGCTCAGCTCAGCATTTGGGGGGGGGGGTCTCCCAAAGAGATATAAAGTTCCGCCCCTGAACATTACCTTACATATATATGTGTTGCGGGTTCCTGTTCCTGCCTTTCAGGTAGCGTTGCCGTCTCTCATACCACTCCAGTTTGATAACGAACCGCTGTATTGTTCCACATGCTTCCACATGACCCTAATCATCACAGTTCCACATAACCGTGCTGCCCCAATCTCCACACCGATCCAATCCCGGCGCAACACCCGCAACCCCATCACGACAAAAGCGACGCCGGTTTCGCGTGCGGCTGGCGGTTTCCCTACGGAACGGCGGTTTCCCTACGGAACACTGAAATATTGTACAACCGTTATATATGTACGGAACGACTAACGAGTATACTCATTTCTTCTCTTAATTCCTGTCCAACGTACTGAGTTCCAAGATTGTACTTACAGAGGCTATTATTTTATAATCACAAATGTATATACCATCTGAAAAACGCGGTACATAGTTAATTCTGATCGTGGAGTGCTAGTAATATTTTATGGGTCCGGTATCAAAATAAAATGTGCTAAAATATTTGAAGAACTTACAAAAATAGATGCCTATCAGCCAATTAGTAACACAAAAATAGCACGAAATGTGTTGGGTTTAAATCTTATTTGTCGCGAGGTTTATAAGTATTTTATACTTCCGTGGCACTTTTTCCCAGTAGAGGATACATGCGTACCTACTCAGTCAATTTTGCCACCCCTGACAAAAATCCGTGGCGCCGCCCCTGACCCTGTGACCCCAGAAACTCTGATGACCTCTGGAGGCCAAAGTATTAAATTTGGCGCGCAACCGACTTCACCATTGTAAGTGGCTCGTCACACTGCATAAGTTCACGGAATTAGAGCGAATTCCGAGGGAGTCCGAATGTCCCTTGTAATGTGAAGCTGGCCAAAGTATTAAATGTGGCGCCAAACAGACTTCAGAATCGTAATCAGCGTGTTAAACTGCATTTGTACACCAAGTTTGGGTAAATTCTGAGGGGGTCACCCTGTGACCTCAGAAACTTTTATGACATCTGGAGGTCAAAGTATTAAATGTGGCGCCGAACAGACTTCAGCATCGTAATCTGCATGTCAAACTGCATGTGTACACCAATTGTGATGAGATTATGAGGGGATCGCCCTGTGACCTCAGCAACTTGGATGACCTCTGAAGGTCAAAGTATTAAATGTGGCGCCGAACAGACTTCAGCATCGCAATCAGCATGTCATACTGCATGTGAGCACTAATTTTGATGAGATTATGAGGGGGTCACCCTGTGACCTCAGAAACTTGGATGACCTCTGAAGGTCAAAGTATTAAATGTGGCGCCAAACAGACTTCAGCATCGCAATCAGCATGTCAAACTACATGTGTACACCAATTTTTATCAGATTCTGAGGGGGTCACCCCGTGACCTCTGGTGAACTTATCAATTTTGATGACCTTCTAGAGGCCAAAGTAGTAAATGTGGTGTTCAACGGGCTTCACCATTGTAAGTAGCTCGCCACACTGCATTAGTGCGCGAAATTAGAGCGAATTCCGATGGAGTCCCAATGCACATTCGAATGTGAAGCTGGTCAAAGTATTAAATGTGGCGCCAAACAAACTTCAAAATCGTAATCAGCGAGTTAAACTGCATTTGTACACCAAGTTTGGTTAAATTCTGAGGGTCACCCAGTGACCTCAGAAACTTGGATGGCCACTGGAGGTCAAAGTACTAAACGTGGCGCCAAACTGACTTCAGCATCGTAATCAGCATGTCAAACTGCACGTGTACACCAATTTTAATCAGATTCTGAGGGGGTCACTCTGTGACCTCAGAAACGTTGTTGACCTCTGGAGGCCAAAGTATTAAATTTGGCACGCAACGGCATGGGTGTTAAAAAGTGCGAACTTACTATATATAGTGGGCGCCAAAATATTCCCTACAAGAACTTGCTCCGGGGCCGAAAATGTCCCAATTTAATAATCTGTTTTGCTCTGTGGTCCAGGGTTGTGCTCGACTCAGATTTTTTAGACTGACTCGACTCTGACTCATTCACGAAGGGACTCTGACTCAACTCTGACTCAAGCGGGGAAATTATTTGTTTGAGTCGACTCTGCTTTGACTCATTTGCTT